>JWPT01000137.1:0-150073 GCA_000812245.1 Onygena corvina | reverse complement strand
GGGGGATTATATATTAAATAGACCGTAGCTAATAAGCTATAGTCTATCTATAGTACTCTAATAAATAGAACTACTTATTCTTATAATAACTAGTTTTAAAAAAGTAGTTATTTTTTCTACTTTAAAGATATATTTAAATTAGTAAAGAAGATAGAAAAAAATAAAGCCCTCTATCTTATTAAATATAAGTAACTAAAATATATATTATATAAAAAATAAATAATCTCTAGATTTATTATATAAAAAATAAATAATATAAGTTTATATATAAATAAATAAATATAATATTTTTTTTTTAAAATTTAATATTCTCTATATTTAATTTAAACTATATAAGTACTTTATATTCTTTAAAAATATTATTCTTTAACCTCGAAATTTCTAAAATATATAATAGTCTTTTTAATATTAAGTAGAATATAGAGTAGAGTCAATATCGGGTCGGTCCGGGTTCTAGCCTTTAAAGTACCGACCCGGTCGGGTTGGGTTAGCTAAAACTACTAACCTAGTACTAATACTATTGGGTCGGGTTAGTACCTAGATTTTAGTTAGGTTCTATCTATTTTTAGTTACTATTAGAATAAGGTTTAATAACTTTCCTAATTAGGAAGCTATTAACCTCGGAGTAGTACTATTCAAAAGGTCTACTAATTCTCTATATAATAAACTAGTTAGTACTTTAATATCTTTAATATTAATAGAGTTATTAGTCTTTTTAAAAAGAGTAATTAAAAATAGATCGATCTTTTAAAAGTTTAATAATTAATTCAAATTAAATACTAAAATTATATTAACTAGCGGAATAGAGAGAAAATTAGCTAAAGAGTCTAGTAGTATTTTTATTTTATTTAAAAAGCTATTATTTCTAATTTATTACTATAAATAGAATAAAAAAAAAGAACTTGACTCGATTGGGTTGGGTTTTAACTTTTCTCCTAATCTAGTAGATTAATCTAGATTCTAAAAAAGGCTCTCCTAGTATAATCTAAGTCAGGTTGGGCCGGATCGAGTTGAGTTTTTAACGCGAAATCGACCCTAGTCTAGTAGAATATTAATCTTACTATAGAGGAATAATTTATCTATAAGGATAAAAAAGAGAAAAATAGAGTCTATTTTTTAGAAGAACTAAATATTAAAGTTAAGAATCTCTTAATTACTAATATCTCTAACTATATATTTAAATTATTAAAGTAATTATTAACTTCTAATATATATATAAACTATAATAGATAGAAATTTTATATTTTCTAAGAAAATCTTTATAGAGTATTATTTAACTTTCTTAGATAAATTAAAAAGTTTAAAATATTTATAATAAAATTTCCCTCTATTATTTAGAAAATATTTACTAAATCTTTAAAAATAACTCTAGTTCTTATTACTCTTTATATATATTACTTATATAAAAAGCTAGATAAATAGTTATTAAAGTAGTATAAATAAAAAAAAAAGAATTAAAGCTAAATATAGATAATAAAAATATAAGTAGCTTTTAGTTTTTACTATACTTTTAAACTTTATATAAAGAATACTTCTTTTTAAAAAGGGATATTAAATTAGATAAAAAATCTAATAAAATTAGATATTATCTTTTAATATATAAAAAGTCTTCTATAAAAGAAAATAAGTTAGATCTTACTAATAATAAAATAACCCTTTATTACTTCTACTAAGTACTATAAAGATTAGAGATAATATAAAATCTAAGAATATAAAAGCTATTTCTTTATCTACTTTAAAAGATCTATATAGATTTAATATTAATATATTATATTCTTCTTTACTATATATAAATTCTAGTAATTAAAGAGAATATTAGCTATAGAGGGGGCCTTATTAGTAGATTATAATAAGTCTAATATATATAATATTCTTTTTATATTTTTTTAAAATTAAAGAGATTTTTTATATAGAACTTTATTATTTTTAAATACTTAATAAAGCTAAAGAGAAGATAAAGCTTATACTTAACTATTATAAGATATATTAGATAGAAGGTAAGGTAACTATCCTTAATCTTTATAAGTAATTACTAATTTACCTTTATTTTAATAGAGATTAAGCCCTTTATCTTCTACTTTAATTAAGAGAACTCTATATTTAATATTCTAAGTCTAATAGCTAAATAGCTCTATTAATTATAGATTAAATTAAAGCTACTATTTTAACCTTTTAATACCTCTAACTAGATATCTTTTATTATAAGTACTAGACTAGTAAGTATTCCTTACTTTTTATAAAATCTACTCTATATTTATTACTTATATTTTTCTAGTATTAATTAGTATTCCTTAAGAGTTTCTATTATAACCTTAAGAATATTTTAGAAATTTTAAATCTTTATAGAGGCTATTCCTTTTACTATAGTAATATTTAGTATATAATTATTAAATAGAGATAAAATATAAAGAAGTATTATAAATAAAGTAGATAGAGTACTAATCTAAAAAGTCTAATAATTATTTACTATATTATTAATTTAAATAATAAATCTATTACTTTTTATAATAATTTTCTAAATTTAAAAGTATTATAGAGTATTTTTTATAAATAGTATAAAAAGATATATTTTTATTTATAAAATTCTTTATTTATTTTAAACTTTACTTATATAGATTTTATATACTTTTATTCCTTACTATATAAGGAAAATATTAATATATTATATAAATTTAAAAAAATTTCGATATCTATAGTATAGCTATTTTTTATAAAATTTATTTTATAATTTATTAGATAAATCTAATAAATTACTAGATAAATCTTATAAAAGATAAAAGTAGCTCTAGAATTCTATTAGTTTAATTATCTAGACTATTACTCTAGAGTTTATAAAATTTTTATTTTCTTTTACTAGCTAAATATAGTTCTTTATAAAATTACTTTAAATTTTAAAAATAATATTTCTAGAGAGATATTTAAAAATACTAAAAAATCTACTCTAGAGTTATAGCTTATATAAAACTCTATAGTCTAATTAATACCCTTAGTATAGTAGTATCTAGTAGATTATAGTAGCTAGTACTAAACCTTATATAGAGTAAAAAACTATAGCTAGACCTTTATTTTCTCTAAGCTAAATCTAGATAAACTATACTAGTAGAGATAGAGGGTATAAAAGTACTGCGTAGTTTACTTATAAGATAGAGCCTAATTATATAATAGCTCGCTTATATAAGTAGAGACGGTTACTTTTCGCGGTATAAGAGTGTATTAGTAGGCTGGCTAGCTCCTCGATTATATTCACTATAAGTACTCGGCGGCAAACTTAATCACCTTTCAATTTATTAGTCTACTAATCGACAAGTACCTACTTACGCTCTCTTGCAGTAAAAGTATAATTTTCCGATATTCCTAGCCACCAACAGCTAAATAGTGTTGGGCCAAAAAGACGAAGTCGCCTTGTGGTCCTACAGAAAGTCACCTATTCTTTTCTAACAAATAGGTGTATGTTAAGGGAGTTGGGCCCATTGGATGGGAGGGAGCATTGCGATAGCGTTTCTCCCCTACCATTCAATACTGTACAATCTTGCGTTAGGACTCGACTCGACTTACATTCGAACTCGAGAATGCACAACTAATCCAGCCTTCAAGTCGAACTAGAGACTTCGAAAGATGTCTTCTTCGCAACAGCCCCCAGCCGACGGGGAGTGGTACGCCGTCTACAAACCTGAGTTTGACACGGCGGCTCACGATCCGCTCGACCCAGTCAAGCGATACCACGAAGGTGTCTTTGTTGAAACAGATCCAATCGCAAAATCAGGGACTATTTTCCATGTTACTGGGGACATCATAGCTGGCAGCGGCATGAGATACGAGGAGAGACCAAGAATCCCGAGTTCTTCAATACACCTGCACACTTTACCGCGGATAGGATGGGTGCGCAAAGAAGACTTTGATTCAGGAAGAATCAGCACGGTGTTACGAGCCTTGCCTAGGCCAACCAAACAACAAGGTATCAACTTTTGGCAGGTTGACCCGACAACTGGGCGTCATGAAATCACTTGGACAAGGGAGGATGGGGAGCTTTATGGGCCAGGCGAGCCACGACGTCCCATCTTCAAATGCAACGAATGGACACGCGACCATGCGATTCCTGCACTGCGCGCCCACGGAATTCTACAGTTTTCGGATTAGATCAACATCATGTCCAGCGGGAAGAGGCGGGAAATAGAAGCCGGCAACGGAAAGGGCAGGATATACACGAGTGAACCGCGCTCCTGAAGTTTCCATGTCTATCTCTCTCTGTCTCTTTTCTTATTTTACCGATAACGAGCGTCGTAGAGTTCTTCGCACTAAGTAAGAGATTGATCCTTTCTCCTTAGGGCTCCCTTGCCTACTTCAGATATACTAGCCCCTTATGGCCGATAGACGGCCTCTAAAAGACGCCAGTAAGCCCATCCTCTTATAATAAGGGGCAGCGGTTAGGGTCGGATAAAAAGAGGCCCTTCAGGCGCATCTAAGGTCTATTTCGTAGCCAGGCGCTTATCCCATGGCGGGGAACTGGGAGGACCAAGTGAATCGCGTAGTCCCCACTTTAGTAGCCAACAAAATCCCTATCAATCATACGCATTACCGCCCACTCCGCAGGCCATACTTCAAGGATCTCCTGAGCTCGCCAGCACCAGTCATGTTCCCAGGTAGAGGTGAATCGAATAGGGGCAGCCGCGCAGAAGAATTCCCAGTATTCCGGGTACCAGCCCGAATTTTCCCAGTCGACGAGCGCAACATCAAATGATCGTCCCCCTTGACTATTTCGACGTTCCTTGTTCTCTGCAACCAATATATTCTTCTGCTGAACATCACCGTGTGTAAACGAAGGCCGGTGACCCCGAAGCACGCGGTCAAGATGCTTCTCGTAATAGCGAGCTTTGAAATCCGGCAGGCCCTGGGTAAGAATCACAGACCGATAATTCCCGATCATACCAGCAACAAAAGATGCTTCGTCAGGAAAAGGTCCAAGATATCTTCCCGGGCTCTGTTGGTTGTAGAACAGATAATGCTGTACACCACCACCGTTTGTATTGCCATAGAAATCCGGACATTCGGCCTTCCGCATAGCATCAAATGCCAGACGAAGTTTGCCACAGATATCATCTTTCTCGCACTCGGTCAAAGATGACCAGATTTTATCGAGTTGATCCCCCGGGACGTGCTGCATCACGATAAAAAGCTCATTGGAATGGTGAAACATGGCATATAAGCGGGGAGCTGGAACGTCCGGTATATCCCGTTCGAGGTATATCAACGACTGGCCCTCACAAGGATCCAAAGAAGTCCCATATTTAACAACAACTTCATCATCCACGGCGACCACTTTGTAGCTGCGGCAATCCCATAGAATATTGGTGCACGCTCGGATCTCGTCAACGGTTGGTAAAGCGGGCACGGATAAAGAGTTGCTGTGATATGGAAGGGTGACCGGTTTCCACATCATAGGAAAGAGAAATTATGATGAGAGGTTGGACTGGGGTAACAGAAATGCAGATATAACAGAGGATAAGGCCGAGGCTCGCGATAAGAGCGCGATAAGAAGAAGCGCCATCCACGTGACCTGTCTCCCGGGCAACGCGTTTCTTATCGCGAACGAGCTTCACGCTGGACGAAGAGGAACCGACAGCGGCATCGCAACCCCCTTGACGAGCATACTACACAGCGCCAGCAACGCTGACAGAGCTGGTTTCTACGATCTTCCGCGCGAAGACAGTCCGATCTGGCGCGTCCATCGCCGCTGAGTAGTGAGTTCCTCTTCTTCTACCCCCGTAAACAAAGAAACGACGACGGGATGGCCTCGATTATATAGACCCCAATGGCTAACATATAGGTTGTCTCAAGGACTACAAGCATACGGCCCGCATCGTTATCCCTTTTGGATCCTCCCCGATTATTCATTATTACAATGAGATAGTCTTCCCCGTTCCTAAAGCAAAACAGAAAGGTAAACCGTCGCATCATTTATACAACTACAACTCCAATTCCAACTACTCCAACTTCAACTATCAAATACACTATCAGCCAAGACCTGATTTCCTTTTTCTTCTTTTCTCTCTCTCTCTCTCTACTTTCTATATGTTTCATTATCACGCATACCGTTTCCACGACACCCTCTCCCAATTTGCCCAGTTGTTAAAGTCCGACAGTAGGAAGATGGCCCTGGACCCGCGATTTTACAGCCACATTGGGGGTCAACCGGACCATTTCGCTTCCCAAGGCAGAGTCTGCACGCCTCCTGTCGGGTCCCCCTCTGGCCAGTACTACTACCCCAGTCCCAACGCTGGCGCGCCCCCGAGCATGGCATCGTTTACATCCGCATCCTCAGCCACATTACGATCCACCGCGTCCACGCCGTCCTTTAGATCGAGAGAAAGCGTGATGGCAACTGCAAGCAAGGTAGACGCGCCTGTCAATGGCGGAGGGAATGTCAAAGTAGTTGTGCGCGTCAGAGCTTTTTTGCCGCGAGGTTTGTTTCGTCTTACGGTTACTACTTGAGCATTGTGTTGACACTGGTGTAGAAACAAACAGCGGAACACAATGTTTAGTCTCGATGAACCCCCAGACTCAGTCAACCACATTACGCGCGCCAACACCCGCCAGCACTTACGATTCACTAAGCGCAAGAGCTCAGAGCAAAAGCAAGGCGGTTGAGGACAAGAGTTTTACGTTTGACAACTCGTTCTGGTCGCATGACAGAGCCGATCCACATTATGCTGAACAAGAAGACGTATATAATTGTCTGGGAGAGGAGTTCTTGGACCACAACTTTGAAGGATACCATACCTGCATCTTCGCGTACGGACAGACGGGCTCAGGGAAGAGTTACACGATGATGGGGACGCCCGAGCAACCTGGATTGATTCCCAGGACCTGTGAGGATTTATTCCAACGCATTGAGAACTCTGAATCGCCCGATATCACTTACAACGTCCGTGTATCTTACTTTGAGGTGTACAACGAGCATGTCCGAGACTTGCTAGTCCCCCGTACAGACCCTCCTTATTACCTCAAGATCCGAGAGTCTCCGACAGACGGACCCTACGTGAAAGACCTTACAGACGTGCCGGTCCGGAATATTGCAGAGATCATGCGCTACATGCGGAAAGGCGATGCCTCCCGAACAACTGCCAGCACCAAAATGAACGACACCAGCTCTAGATCTCACGCCGTCTTCACAATCATGCTCAAGCAAATTCACCATGATCTTGCCTCCGACGAAACCACAGAGCGAGTCGCGCGTATCAGACTGGTGGATCTTGCCGGGTCTGAACGTGCTAAATCCACGGAGGCAACTGGGAAAAGGTTGCGAGAAGGCTCAAATATTAACAAGTCGTTGACCACTCTAGGCCGTGTGATAGCGTCATTGGCCGATCCTAAACAAGGGAGGGCAAATGGACGGAAGACGAAAGAGGTTGTCCCCTATCGAGATTCCATCCTCACCTGGCTGTTGAAAGACAGTCTAGGCGGGAACTCAAAGACCGCCATGATAGCCTGTATCGCGCCGGCAGACTACGACGAGACTCTGTCAACGCTACGGTATGCCAACCAAGCGAAAAGAATACGTACACGCGCGGTTGTCAACCAGGACCACATATCTGCTGCGCAGAGAGATGCCGAAATTGCAGAGATGGCTGAAATCATTCGAACTCTTCAGCTCAGCGTCAGCCAGCAAGCTGTCAGCAAGCGTGAGACTGAGATGCAGACCGAGAAGCTCGAAGAATATCAGAAACAGGTATCAAAGCTCCAGCAGTTGATGGAGGAAACGAAGATGGTCAGCGAAAATAAGATCAGGCAACTTCAAACTGAGAACGAGGCTCTCCGTCTCCATTTGAAGCTTGCGTTAGAGAGCCTGAAGAACCCCATACCTCCAGTTCAAGTTCCGAAGCAGCGAAGTAGGCAGACAAGTATGCTTTCTGTCCCGGAGAAAGACAAAGGGAGCCTCGAGATCCTGGAAGACACTGAGAAGGAAAACACGGCGCCCACCGCAAAAACTGACGATCAGATATGGGACGGGGATAGGGACCACGTCGGCCTAAACCGCTTTGATCTAGAGGCACTTGAGGTCCAAGCTGAGATGGAAGACCTCCTCTCAGATCTGAACCTTTTCCGGAGAAAGCTGGCGGATGATTGCGAACGGTTTGGCGTCAAGAAAAGACCTCCACGATCCGATAATAGTGGAAGAATGGTACTTGGTGAAATTGGAGCAAACAATTGATGATTCAAATCTGGAAAACGCTTACTTTTCTAATTCTAACCCTTTTTATTGAATGGGTATACTTTCTTTAGGGAGGCTAGTGTTTGGTTCTTCGCCTTGGTTCGGATATAATCGTGATGGTGTTTTGTTCACGGCCGCGGGCTGGATGGGCGCAGTTGTTGATCCTGCATGTTTGATTACGACTTCATCACTTTCTTTCTTTTTGTGCAATGTTTTTATATCCTTTCTAGTGGGATTGACGAGGTAGCGTGTTGAATAAATGAACGACGACAGGGTGACAATGTCGACCTAGATACTGTATTCAATAATTGGCCTTGCCGCGGTTCTCCGATATTCTTGCAGCATATATTCACACCCTTGAGGGCACCCTTCACCGGCTAGCTATATACTGGATATGTGCTGGCCGTCTGGTGCCGGTGCTGGTCAATGTGGCTGCGGCGTCTGTGGTCGACGTCCATGAGTCAACCACCGCTTTTACTCTCTCCAGATCAAATCTCGCCCACACCCAACCCACCACGACCACATCTACAACTACGACTTCAATTCCATCGACCATCGGTACTGCCAATGATATCGATAGCGACGAACAGCCTACTATCATCATACCAGTAATAGCCGTGATGGCCACGCCACAGGACCAGACACCTGTCCCGGCCCAAGGCCAGCCCGCCTCAATGCAGCAACCAAGTACGCAATCTAGTGCGCCAACAGAGACAGCGCCAGAAGCACCAACAGCCTCTTTGGCGCCATCCAGTGCTCAGAACCAAGCTAAGGAGAAGCCTGCGGTCTCAGGCGGCACAGAGAAACTATCTGGCGCAGAATTGAAGAAGAGAGCTAAGGCAGAAAAAGCTGCGAGGCGCGCAAAAGATAAGCAGGAAAAGCCTCGACCGACCGCCGCAATTGAAGAAAAGCAGAACGAGAGTACTCACGCTTCCTCTGGCACTACTCCGACGCCGTCAACGCCCAGAAAGGCCTCTACAGCCAAGGGCGAGCCCACGAAGACACCAAACAAAGCTCTAGGACAAAGACGGGGTTCGATACAGACGTTGCCTACCCCGCCAGCGCCGGTAGAGTCGACGTCGTCGAAGAAGAAGCGCAGAGAGGTTGTCGATGGGAAGGTCGTCGCAGTCTTCGGTCACCTGCCATGGTATACCAGGAGGACTGGTATTGCGGGCGCGAACAAAGATGTCCATCCCGCCGTTCTCTCCCTCGGCATGCAGGTTAAAGACTACGTTATCTGTGGAAGCAGTGCGCGGTGCGTCGCGACTCTCATGGCCTTCAAGCGGGTATGTCTATCCTACTCTCAAGCATGTATTCGAGAGTGCACGAGCTAATAGCGCTTTTGCCAATAGGTCGTTCAGTCTTACATCACACCACCGGGCACATCCCTGACTAGACATCTGACAACGCATCTAGGCCATCAGATCGCATTTCTTGCGACCTGCCGACCTCTGGCAATCAGTCAGGGAAACGCAATTCGTGCTTTAAAGCTAGCTATATCATCCATAGACCCTGCTGTTCCAGAGCCAGAAGCTAAGCAGGAAATCTACGAATTCATTGAGAATTTCATTCGCGAAAAGATTACCTTTGCTGGACAGGTTATTGCAAACAGTGCCGCAGAAAAAATTGACGACGGCGACGTCATTCTCTGTTTTGCAGGAAGCAGTGTGGTCCAGAGAACACTGCTGACGGCGCATAAGCAGGGAAAGAAGTTCCGCGTTTCGATTATTGACACGCGACCTCTTTTCGAAGGGAGACATCTTGCGCAAACACTCGCCAAAGCCGGACTAAAAGTTCAATACTCCCTAATCAATGGAATTAGCCAGGCTGTTAAGGACGCGACAAAAGTGTTTCTGGGTGCACATGCCATGACCAGTAACGGCGGTCTGTTTTCCAGAGTCGGCACTGCCCTTGTCGCCATGTCTGCCAAGGAGAAGTCAGGCGGGATGAACATTCCCGTTATTGTCTGCTGCGAGACCGTCAAGTTTACCGATCGTGTCGCGCTCGACAGTATAGTTGTCAATGAGATAGCGGAAGCTGACGAACTCGTTGCTGCGGAGCCAAGCACGCAACTCACTGATCTACCCCCGCCAGTCACGAATAGCAAACCAGAGACCTCCAAGGGCTCGTCGTCCTCCGCCATCGAGATACCGGCACATCTCAAAAACCCAAAATTACCCTTGCAAAATTGGCGCGAGATGCCCAATCTACAACTCTTGAATATAATGCACGATCTTACCCCGGCAGAATACGTCGATATGGTAGTCACCGAGATGGGAAGTTTACCTCCCAGCGCCGTGCCAGTGGTACACCGCATGAGCACGGATTCATGATACTGCAGTAGCTCACCCAAGCAATTCCCTTGATCCCGGCAATAGAAACAATCGAGGTATTTTCCACACAGCAACCATGGATTTGGGTTGGCTGGGACTACGATCAATTCCGTGACTCAGAGGTTCGAGACAGCATACGGTCCTGCATCCCGTTGCTCCCAATCATCTCAACTAGGGATAGAATGGAAAGAATCGGTCTTTTCTCTGTACAACATACATACCTTCAGTCGCCTTTCGCCCCCTATTGCTTCGCATCCATCTCAACAAAATTTCGGGGTTCATGGTGACGATGATGATTAATGAACGAATTGACAAGGGCCCTGATAGATTGCTCTAAAAGCATGTCGCAAAACACCCTTCTTTTATGACTGTCTGTTCTCTAGATTAGATTTCACTATCGCAACAATGCGTCTCAGCAGATGATGTACGTTAAGGCAGTCTCAGCGTCTCGAAACAGAGCAAGCACGTGATACCTGCTTTTGACCGCACTTTATCCAATCCAGATCCAAGAAGAAGCGTAAACACAGGACAGCGACCGATATTTAGTCAAAAAGGGAACGTACGATATAGAAAAGAAAATATGGTACAGCTACACAACCTATATCTATATACAGCTCGTAAACTCACCATGTCCAATAGTCTAAAGACTCTTCCGCGACCCAGCTCCATCTCCACCACCCGCGTCTAGCAGACGTGTTTGAAGACTTTAACCGCCCACACACCTCACTCTTCTCGTCAAATCCAGCCGATGCTCAACAACAGCAACAAAGCAACTCGGCTGACCCATCATCTTCAGCCAATATCCCCTCGTTTTTACCCATAGAGGATATATTTGTGTCCCCACAATTCCAGCCCATCAACCCGGAAGACGAGGATGATGTCGTGCCAGATCAACACGCAGCATTCGGCATTACGAGAGCGATGGACGCCAGGAGGCTGGTCTCTTGGCGCGATTTAGGGCTTGAAGAGCTGATGAGTGGTGTTCGGCTGACGCAAGGGGAGAGGGGTGAGATGAGGCCCACGGGTAGGGCGCCGGGCGCTGGACTGGGCGTAAGAGGCGGCACTGCAGGGCTTCCAGGCAGCACCGCGAGGCGAAGAAAGCGGATGATCTGTTTTCGATGAAATTATCGTTCCGTTCAACGTTTGTTATGTGGTCCATTTACTCTCTATGGCGCTCTAATGATACCCAGGTTAGTGTTAGGTGGTTAAAGTACTACATGTTCTCATCAAGATTCTATCTATCCCTAATCACCAGACCCCAAAACCGCTTAACGAAACGCCTCGAGCCTGGAAAAAACTAGGTTACAGATTAATAGATAACGTCCAGCTATTGTCAGTCTTAGATGCGAATTATATCGACCCTCGCTCTTTCAAACACTTTATGTCCCACGAACTTCGACTCCTGTTCCTCATCTGTCAGTTTTCTTGGGTGGAGCGCTATCTGGGCATATGTTCCGGGTCCGCGACGTTTGGACAGCTTTCCTGGATTGATCACCAAAACGCTTTCTACGACCTGTATATTTCATTAGCTTGGGCACGATATAGCTGTAGTCTAGGCTTTATCCCACCTTGACGAACCCTGGCAACACGCTAGGAGTGATAAGGATGTCTGGTCTTGCTTTCCACCAATCTCCAAGCTTAAGAAACCTAACATCAAGCATGGATCCGATCTGTAAACTTTCGTCGACACCAGACTTAGGGAGATTCTCCCGCGCGGTTGGTGGAAAAACCGGGGAAAAATGCCTTTGTTCGATCATATATCTAGGTAGCCTGCTCAACAAGTCACTTGCTCCTAGCTGACCTGCTACTACCTCCTCTCGTCTTAGCTCATAAAGCGAGTCAGAAGCATTCAGGCCCACCATGATCTCATTCAAGGAAACAGCAACGGGATTTGTGACAACTTTCGCCTGTTTGGGGGGAAGGCCTAACTCCCGCTTGGGTAGAATTTCCTGCGGCCAAGAAACGTGTTTGCTGACGGCGTCTCGGACCGACGGTATGAGTATTATATTGATGTTGGGCACCTTCGACGCAAGTTGGATCAGTAACCGTGAGATGCAGTGTTTGAAGAGAGTGACAAGGGTAGCGGTGTCTGGGTCTAGTCCCTTGAGTTCAGGAAGGTCAAAGTCACCCGAAGCAATGAGGGGATGTTCCAGGTCTAGGAAGGGCCCCGTCAAGATAAGGGCATCTGCGCATTCTTCCGCAGCTTTCTCACAAAGCGCTTTTAAAGGTTCGAAGGCTAGATTGTCGTCCGTCGTATAAGGGCCAGCGGCGAAAATATAGTTAAGAGGTTGATCACCGAAGGTATCGAGCCTCTCATTTGTGGATTGTATATCGGTCTGTAATGAAGCTGGCAGCGGCAATAGTGGGATCGATAGCACTTCATAAACAGTAAAATATTCTTGCGAGGCATTGATACCCCTTAACGCGACGATCTGACCTGGGAAGAAGTTTATATGTGGAAGCAAATCAACTTTTAACGGCACCCGTAGAGCAGCTCCCGTCCGTCTCGAAGTTTCAAGAACAAGAGACGCAACATTGAGTCTACCTTCAGGGCTGTCTGATGCTATCCTCCCCACGGTAATGATCTCTCGTGTGCTCTGGTGGGCAGCATTACCAAACGCGGAATCTTCCAGCTTATGGTGCTTCTGTACTATTGCCATGAATTCATCTATTCGATCGTCCAGAATCTCAGAGGATTCCGATAGCTTCATGGTCATGGGTTTATAGGAGAACTTCTTGATATCGGTATTGGCGGTAAGTTTAATGCGGGAGTCTGCATAGGGTGCCAATGGAGCGGAGGCCATGCTCAAGTTCGGATTGAGCGTCTCTAATACCTGTCCACTGTTCTGGCGCGCGGAGAATGGGGTTGCACTAATCAGATGTTAATCGTTTGCATCGAGTGAAACGGCTCGAGCACATCTAACGTACGAGCTTCCATTGGCAAGACCATCTGCGGCCCGCGAAGGAGTCGATACTCCGCCGGGCGAGGATTCGAACTTTGCGCCTTTATTCAATCTCGAGTTCGCAGGAGTGTCAAACGCCTTTCGCTTTATCGAACTGCCTATAGCGCCATTTGCACCTCGTTTAGGAGTATTTGGAGTAAAATCATCTAACCTTAGAAGTGTCAGTAACAGGAAACATACAGAAAAGATAGAAAATTGCGCTACTCACATATCAAGTAGGCCCTGGTTTGCCGCTGCAGCCGGTCGAGGTATTGCAGCTCCCGCATGTCTCTTCTCCGCGCCCCGCATATGTGATTTTGCTCTCGCCTCTTGTTCGATTGAATCGCGCAGGCTACGCTTGAAGGAGCGAGCCGATTCCAAGTTCAGCACGGTATCTTCCCCACCCATCTTGATACAGAAGGACTCCCATTTGTAGAATAGTTCCTGGGCGTCGATGGCGTGGAGCTGCAGGATGGACAGCAGCTCCCCCAGTACGTCCTTGGGGATGCCATCAGGATAGGGGCCGCCGAAAAGCTCATTGAGTTGATCCACGTGCTCAGCCATCGTCACTGAGGTAGAAGTGTTCAATTGAATATGGCAGAGAGAATGTGCTGTGCTTTCATCTTCCCGTCTCTATCTCGACGCGTTTCCCTCGCGGACGCGCGCAGCCACTTTAACCGCTTAGCTCAGCCGGGGGAGCGGCAGAACGTTCCGCCGCTCGCAGCTCCCCCAGAGACAGAAAAAGGCCCAACAGCTTGGACGTCCAACTTCCAACGCCGGAGAAAGCGAAGGGATTTAAGAAACGAAAGGAGACTTGGACGTCTGGCGGCCTCCAGCTACAGCGGCTGGAAAGAAGACAGATAGGTTTCTTTGCGTGGCTACCGTCGGAAGCTTTCCAAAGATGGCTTCCGAAGCTCCGGCCGGAGATGTTGTCCCCCCACCACAGCAGCAGAAGGAGAGCGTGAAGCCGGAGGGCGATGGTGCATTGAAGGAAGAGGGTAAAACTGAGACAGAACACACTGGAGAAGAGGTCCTGGAGAAGTCCTTCGACATTTCCAGCCTACCTTCGTCTGCCGCGGATGGCGTGATCAAGACTCTCTTCCCTGAACCCCTGGAGACCAGCAAGCCTCCAGCGCGTGCAGAGCTAACCGCCGACCAGCAGGGGAAGTACGATGGCCTGCTGGCCTTGGTGATGGGCTGGACTACCATTCCCACTACTTCTGCAAAGAACTCGCCGGTGGAGCCGCTGAGCGACGATGAGCGCATGTTCCTCACCCGGGAATGCCTGCTCCGATACCTCCGTGCTACCAAGTGGAATGTCAATAATGCCGAGACCCGTCTGGAGGCAACTCTCACCTGGCGCCGTGAATACGGCGTCAAGAAACACACGCCGGAGTACATCTCGATTGAAAACGAGACCGGCAAGCAGGTGATTCTCGGCTACGACATCCATGCACGGCCATGTCTCTATCTCAATCCCAGCAAACAGAACACGGAGCATAGCCCCCGCCAGATAGAGCATCTAGTCTTCATGATTGAGCGTGTTATCGATCTGATGGGCCCTGGCCAGGAGTCGCTTGCGCTACTTGTGAACTTCAAGGAAACCAGTTCGGGTCAGAATGCCACCATCTCTCAGGGGCGACAGACCCTGAGCATCTTGCAAAATCACTATCCCGAGCGTCTGGGGAGAGCCCTTGTCATCAACAGTACGTTTCCTACTCCCCTAATTGCGGAAGGAAAGACTCTTCACTAACATGCAGCAGTGTCATTCTTTATCCTTGGGTTCTTCAAATTGATCACTCCGTTCATCGACCCATTGACGCGAGAGAAATTGAAGTTTAACGAGGACATGCGCCAGCACGTTCCACCTTCTCATCTGCTGAAGGTGACGGGCGGTGATGTGGAGTTCGAATACGACCACTCCATCTACTGGCCGGCCCTGAATGCTCTGGCCGCGCAGAGGAGGCAGGCCTACCGTGAAAGATGGATCCAAGGAGGCAAGTTCATTGGCGAGCACGAGGACTATTTGAAGGGCGGATCCGGCAAGAGTCTCTCGGAGACGACTGCTTGCCAGGCGCAGAATACCTCTACCGACAACGTCGAGGAAAAAATGGCGGGCCTGGCAGTCAACGACCCCCTTAATGCCGAAGCACCCGCCACGGTAGCCTAGACTTAGCTTCCTATCTTTCCCTTTCTTATTCTTGAAGTTGTTTGCTAGATGACCAGATCTGGCTGATGTTTTGCCTCTCTTCTCCTTCTCGATGTGTTCTTTTCCGGCGGGCTATACAGGCGTCACTATCATTTTTCCCTTTTTGTCGAGCTACCCTAGATGCGGTTTAGATACCTCTTACTGTGAATTCCCGCTTCTGTTTCCTCAGCGGGCGTCCCCTAAAGCGTTCATGTATACGGAGTACATCCTAGCTTATATACAACTTCTTTTTCCCCCGCGAATTCTCCAAAGCAGCGGCTGAGTCAGCTCGTCCTGGAACAACGTCGGGCCGACCCTGGGCAGAGCTCGAACCAGTTGCCATTTGCCCTTATCATTCGCCATCCGCAACGCCTCGCCGACTCCGTTGCGCCCTCTCTTCGCTGAGACGAGCATCGCAGTATCCGTTGTCTTGATAGCTGCCCCACTGCTTCGTTGCCCGACGCCAGTGCAACTTGCGAGAGTCCTCAATTACCCAACGCTTCGGCACCAACGAGCCTTGTCGAGCACCTGTAACTAACCCCGGCAACATTAAATACTCCCCGCCAAACAGACAGCAGCGTATCGATTGTGCTTCTGTCCGCCTTCCACTCCAATCTAGACTGAGATCTTGGGACATATCGGCCCATTGAATGGCCGCCTTGACCCAATATAGAGCTTCTCTTCTCTCTCCCCACCTCCCTCCTCACTCCGCCGTCGAAATCGGTACCGTAAATCGCAAGCCGCCCGCAGACGCCGTATAACTCTCTCTACGCTACTACAACTGCAGCCTCTACCTCTATTACCGATAGTCTAGACTGCCAGGTGCTTATGCTAGGCTCCTTGCCGCCAGTCCTAGCCCATCTTGTCTTGTTCGTCGGGTAAACGGTTCCTTGACCTACGGCTGCTGCAAAAATCGAGCATGGAAGACTCGTTATCCCGACAATATTCAGGTCCGCAGCGGCATCCCGACTCTCCCGCCTCCAATTCCGGTGCCTCCCACGCTTATAGTAGGTCAAAAGGTGGTCATGAGGCGCCCTTTGTGCAGCCATCTTCCTATTTACGACCTCGAGGTTACTCGCGACCAACCACCCCCACCCAGCAGAAAAGAATGGTTGATGATGATGAACGACAGGCATTGGTAAGCTCTTAGGCCCTGCATATTCTTTTTTCATTCTTGATCTATGCTCTTTATGTTGCCCCGTGCTTTGTCCACTTGCAATTGACCACTTCCCTTCTCTCGATTCCTCCCCCTTCACCCCCCCCGCACCCCATACAGGGAGCTTTAGCGGGCTTCAACCACTGGATTGAGCGCTCTTGTGTCCCATCAGCTAAAAAGAAATTCCAATCCCGGCTGGAAATATTTTCCCACTTTACTACACACTGGGTATTTAATACGTTTCTGGCCGAAAGCGGTGGGACGACAGTAGCACGCCTCACTTATATATACCCCAGCCGACCTTCCCAGCCCTCCAAATGCAAAGACGCCGAAAGACGTCTCATCCACCTTGTTTAAGATTTATAACAAGAATATAATCTGTTGCAAAACTCAGTATATTCGTGCTCGTTTATCCTACTTTGCCCTTGCCTGGCTAAAACTCTTTCTATGTGATTTCTTGTAGCTTGCCATCCGAAATTTCCTTAAAGTCCGCACCAGCTATGATGTGCTCCCACTCAGTTTCCGGCTTATCGTATTCGATACCTCACTATCGGTGAAAGAGAGCTTGAATATCCTGATCCAAAATGGTAAGTTGCTTCGATTGCTCTCCGTCATGGTAGGCATCTTTGGCTAATAGATGGATGATTCTCGGAATTTGCATAGGAATCGTTTCCGCGCCTCTTTGGGATTCTTCCACCTCTACATTTGCTGGTATTCTAACAACATCAGACTATATAAATGTTATACAATATTACTTTCAGCACCAGGAAGCCCTGGCGAAAATAGACCAGTTTCGCTTAACTAGTCTTCGAGGTATATATCCTTCGGAATCCCGGCTTTTTCCTACCAATGAAATCAAGGCTGAACTTATTCTCCGAAAGAGGTTGAACGGGCACTTGGCGTCCCGCCTCCCGAAACTATTTCTATAGGTCCAGAGCGTCCGCTGTACGAAGCATGCCGCAGCATGCTATCATCCCGAGCACGCCGAGTGCCCCTGGTTTCGTACGACAGTCAGACCGAACGGCCGCTTGTGGTCAGCGTGCTCACCCAGTATCGTCTTCTCAAGTTTGTTGCGGTCAACGTAACAGAGACGCAGAAGTTGCGGAAACCTTTGAAGGAGATCAACCTCGGCACCTATACCGACGTTGTTACGGCATCGATGGACACGCCCGTTATCGATGTTATCCACAAGTTGGTGGAAAGAAGCATATCGAGTGTCCCGATCGTCAATAGCGAAGGTATGCGACATCAAACCCCATCATCTAAAAGTAACGACCGACTGATCACACTGTGATAATGAAAAAGGCATTGTATATAATGTGTTTGAGGCCGTGGACGTCATCACGCTGATCAAAGGAGGCGTATATGATGACCTCAATCTTGAAGTAGGGGATGTATTAAAGAAGCGCTCTCCCGTGAGTTACAGTACCAAACGGTCATTCAACCGCGCAGCATCTTGCTAACAAATTGAATGTCCAGGACTTCCCTGGAATATATACCTGTACCGTTGAAGATGGCCTAGACACCATTCTCGACACTATCCGTCGATCTCGAGTGCATCGTCTGGTGGTGGTAGACGAACACTTTCGTCTTCGAGGAGTGCTTGCACTAAGCGATATCCTCCATTATCTGCTCCTAGAAGGTGAGGTAGATGAACCATGATGAATGATAAGGAAAGAAAACCATGTGCATAAATATATGGCGTTTCTTTTTTTTCCAAAAAATCTCCCCTTTCAGATATTTGGGATGGCGTTAGGCTGGAATCATGCATCGGTACTACAGACAACTTTCATATTTTATATATCTTTTTCCTCTTTCTATTTTGCTTCATCTTATTCAACCCCCTTGGAGTGACCCCAAAGCGAATACAACGAAACGCACATCTAATTTTTTTTTAATGGATTTCGAGGCGAGATTTGAACGAGGTTCTAGGCTTCCATGGAGACCGTCTGGCGTTCAATGATGCATGGATAGAATAAATAAACCACAGAAGGCTGTTTGGAGTTGTGTTTGGCTGCTTCTTTCTTTCGTTGATAACACAACACCATATTGTATAGCGGGTTCTCCCTCATCTCCACCCTATGTTATTATTACCTATCAGTAGGGAGTGCATTGCCCGTCTGTTTATTTACCTACCAGTAAGTAAATATTCATGAGATACGCCCTCCACATGCCTTCCCAGCTACTAGAGGGCGGTTTCCTCTCGTATCAACCATCAATGTATACTTCCTATTTGGGCCAACTGTCTATGGCCTCCGTCCAGTGTTCAAAGATAGAGGGAAATATAATAGGGGGATGTGTGAAGCAGCAAAATCTGTTCGTCAAGGAAGAAAGGACTCGCGCCCAAGATGGGGCTTTCTGCGGCGTACGACTACCTGACCAGCTTCTACAGCCGAGCCAAAAGGAACGCGAAACTCCAACAAAGGAAAGCAAACACATCCGGGGACAGCTTCAATTCATCCGGTTCTCAAGATGTGTATCACTCCGTTGCTTTGGCGCCCAGAAAGGTCCGCCATTCCGCCATCACCACAGGTGAAACAGGCGAGACCATGTACGCTTCGCTGGAATCGAGTGAAGAATGCGAGACAGCAGGATCAGCAATGATGAGCATGACAACCTCTAACACGCTACCAACCACAGAAACGCCGCCTGGCTTTTCTGAAGAAGATGGATCCTTCGAAGAAGTCCTTCCAAGCAACCTGAAGAAGGGTGGAAAGTCAGATATAGATGATGGTCCGCCGGTGATCACAGATTTCATGATACACCTCGACACCACGTCAACCAATCTTGCTGTCGATATTGGCGTTGATGGATATACTAGCGAGGGAATGCACAGGAAGATAAGCAGCTACACAGCGCTGTCCGAGATATCAAGCACCACCGTCAATCATGACCCTACCAAACGTGCCACAAGCCCAATCGAGACGGTTGTCAGGCCCGTGATGCCGTCCGAAGCCGAGTCGAACCCGTTCTCGGACGGCAAAGCGATAGGTTCACGCTGGGAGGGTGGGCGTTGCGTGCTCGTCCCACGAGGCTCGTCTCAGACTTACAGCAACGAAACAGGGAACTCGGACAGTAACTGCTACAACCAAAACCAGGAGACGGCTCATACGTATAACGAAGAAGCTGGTCTGGGAATCTCTAGATTCGAGCAGTTGCCAGAACAGAGGAGGGATAGTCACCGGTTGTCTCATACGGCGTCCCAGCGGCTGATAGCCGGTAATAGAGAGGAGCGGAGAGAGCTGCTCAGATCACGAGCAATTCTCCGGTTCAACGCATCGGCTGAATACTATGGAATAGACCATTTGGCGCCAGGGGAGACGACAGAGCCCTCTGTCGTCCCAGGTACGTCCTCTTAGGAGAATAACATATAATATGGTATATTATGGATATACTGACTGCTCGTAGTCGACGAGACGGAGAAACCAGTACGACAGACCAGCCTGCTCAACCGCCTCCGTAAGGTCAGGTCCAACTTAACGGTGAAACGGAACGACAGTAGCAAGCACAGGCTCAGACGCATCAAGACGATGGCAAACATGAATAACCGGGTCGAGTATGGCACGCTACAGGGGCGGACGATCGACGAGCTAGCCCGCCTCGGAGGAGAGAGCATGCTCACATTCCCCAGCGAATACGTACCGGGGGTTCTTCGACTGCCAACCTGCATTGCAGCCCCTATTCACTTCCTGCAGCAACACGGTGAGTGTTTTTCCGCTCTCGTTAATCGAACAATAGACTAAGATGATAACCATGACAGGCACCTCGGCACCATATGGCTACGGCGGCTGCTGTGACGAGTCAGTGGTCTTAGCACTATACGGGCACTATGCCACGCAGATCCTAAGAGCCGAGCGAGTGAAGGAGACCATCAACCGGACGACACGGTCAGTCCGCCTCCCGTCCGGCTACATGTACCAGTGTGCGCGGACGAAAGGCGACGCCCACGTCCAGGACGTCTCGACAGTGCTGCGGCACTTCCTCTGCGAGCTTCCCGGCGGCATTCTCGGCCCCTCATCGTACCTCTACAGAGTGCTGGCACAGCTCCACGAGCAGGACTTCAGTGCCGCAGACGACGTGCAGGACCCAGGCCGCAAGGACTACATCCCCGAGACCGCGGCGCCCATCGCGGCCAAGGTGCGGATGGTGGCGCTGGCGCTGCTGGCACTGACGGCAGACATGCAGCTCGAGCTCATCTGCGCGGTCTTCGGCCTGCTCGCGCTGACGGCGGATGAGTGCGCAGACCGCAAGACAGCGCACCAGTACCTGCACGTCCAGGGCGCCGGAGCGCCGTGCGAGTTCTGCATGACGCTGCCGACGCCACGCACGCTGGGACGAGTATTTGGGTATTTCCTGAACGACGCGAAGAGCGTGCGCGAGCTCCGTCCGCCGGCGCACTTCAAGCTCGCGAACGGCGAGCAGTCTGCGGAGGTGGCCACGATGCTGATCAACCTGTGGAAGGGCATCTCGACGCAGCTGCGGTGGTGGGGAGTTCTCGAGCCGTAGCGTAAACCTATGTATGTAACTACAAAAAAGAAGAACAAAAAAGAATGCTCCCAGCCAGGATCGAACTGGCGACCTTCAGATGTCAGAACAGTTTGAGCTGCTCCTCATACTTAGAACTATGAGACTGACGTGATAACCAACTACACCATGGAAGCTGTTCGTGGCAGAGGTCGCGCTTTACAGCAAGATAGCCTGCTCTGCCGGCTAATGGACGACTACATCGACACGTTGAAGACTAGATTGTATGTAGTAGTATATTAACGAGATCTGTTCTATCTAGGTCGCTGGAGATACAGAAGAGATAGACTATTCGAGCAGTTCCTGTCCGCTAGGCGTCTTCTTGGTCCTGCGGTTCAGCACTTCAATCACCTTCTCATTGACCCCGACCTTCTCGTTCCACCTCTTGGAAAACTCCTCCAGGGCCTGGGCGTAGGTAGGCTTCTTCCCCTTGACGTACTGCAGAATCACCTCTTCCTTGGGCAGAGCAAAGTGCTCAAACGGGTATTCATTGTAGCCCTGGCCCTCAAGCTGCAGGCGCTCCTCGCCGGCCGGGATGCGGAAGAAGTCGTCCACTTCGGCGTCGGTGACGTCCGCGAGCGACTCGTGCTTCCAGGCCGGCCGGGTCGGAGGCTTGTTGATGAGTCTGGCGGTGACTCCCTCGACAAAGTCGGGGTGGGCCATGAAGTGTCCGGCGATCTGGTCTTCGCGCTGGAACGTCTCGGAGATGGACCAGCCCTTGCCCAGGCGGATCTGGCGTAGCGTGACCTTCAGGGCGATGGGGGACCGTTGGCCCAGCGTCTTGAGCGTCTTTTCGGCCCAGTCCTCATGCACCTTCTCCTCCTGCAGCGCCGAGATGATTTCTTCAACGGTCGAGTGGGCGAAGCATCGGTCTATAGATTCACGCAGCGATCCGGCTAGGAGTATGGGCTCCTCTCGCAGGGGAGGGAGGCTGACCGTGAACTCTGCGATTGTCTGGTTGATGATCCAAAGGCGCGTCCGCAGCGTGTCGTCGTCTTCAAACACCAGCTCCGCAAGTCGGGTCGTCAGGTCGCTCAGGACGCTGGAAGGGATGTAGTGGGTTGCAATGCCGGCGTAGAGCGTCTGCACGCCGGTCAGGCGCTCCGAGGTCAAGGCAAGATACGTTCCGATCTCTCCGTCCAGCCGTGGGAGGAAGAAGGATCCCCCGACGTCGGGGAAGAAGCCGATCGTGGTCTCGGGCATCGCGAACATGGTGCGTTCGGTAGCTATCCGGAGCGGTGCATGGACGCTGAGCCCGACTCCGCCGCCCATCGTGATTCCATCCAGGATGGCAATGATGGGTTTCTGGTAGGTCGCAATGTAGTGGTCGAGCTGGTATTCTTGCTTGAAGAACTCGCGCGACTTCTGCTGTCCGCTGGGGCCCTGGGTGTTCTGCTGGGCGAGCTCGGCGACGTCTCCTCCAGCGCAGAAGGCCTTGGTCCCGGCCCCGGACATCATCACGATGTTGGCCAGCGCCGACTTTTCCCATTCCTATATACCGCCAACGGCCTTCAGCATCGCGTTCCCAAATACAGGGAGACAGATACTACCTTGAGTCTGGCATCGATCTTCCGCACCATCGAGCCGTTGAGAGAATTCAGCTTCTTCGGCCGATTGAGCTCGACCAGCCTAACGCCGTGGAGGCTTGAGAAGAGCACATCGTCGGGGTCGTCGCCCGGGAGCGCAGTCGAGCCAGCAGACGAGAGCATCTAGACGAGGACGGTCAGTTTCCGAGCACTCCTTTCTCCTATTCCTTGATCACTTACCCGTGGCCCAATCTTGGCTCGTAGCGGCATCTGGGGCAATGTGCTCCGTGAGAACCAGCTCGACGGTGTGGAGGATCGGAGGCAATTCGAGCGAGAGAAAAGCACTGACATTGCAATTGCAGAGGCTACTGAAGCCCGAAACGATTGCTGTCCTCTTTTAAACGGCTGCCGGGTGGCGCGAGAGCTGGGTTGAGTTCTCGTTGCCGAAGCTTGCGCGGGAAGAAAAAAAAACCGCCTTTTGGCCCGCGGTCCAGCGTTGCTCGGCGGGCCGACGGCGCAGACTCAACGTAACAACGGCACGGACAATGTAGATGGGCGAGGATGCCTAGGTACAGGTAGGGAAGATAGGTTACATGCCATTTCTAGGTCATTGTGTCGAAAGAAGCTGAGAAATCCTAGATAAGGAAAGGTGCAGAAGATATATAGATTTACTGGTACATTCACATATGATACACTAGACGCCATGCTATGCCTGAAAACCCGGTCATAGACCCGCAAGCGGACGGCCAAGGTCACTCGAATGGAGGGCAATCATCCTGTCCAGGGCCTGCTTCTCGATGATCAACCGTCCAGTCTCGAGGAGATCCTTCACGTCAACGTCTGCGCGATCCAACGCCCTTGCTTCCCGGTCGAGCTCTGAAACAATCCGAAAGAGCCTCTCCTTCTTGACCTCGGTGATGAGTGATGACCGGCCGAAGTCTCTGCCCCAACCATGTGTCCGGAGGATGTCCTGCAGTAGGTGGGCGGTGCAGCCGCGCTCCAGGGAGATGTTGTCGTTGATAACGATCAATTGGCCGCGTTGATACCGATAGCTGAGCGCCGTGCGCCAGGCTTTATCGTATATCTTTCGGGGCAGGTCGGTCGAGAAGTCTCGTGGGTGAGGTCCATGGGCGACACCACCACCTCTCAGCATGGGAGACTTCTTGTCACCTAGTCGGGCCTTTCCCGAACCTTTTTGGGGGCGGATCTTCTTCCCACTCCCTCGTACGTCGTCTCTCCATTTTGTGCTCGCGGTACCCTGACGAGTCTTGTCACCCTCGTAGATAACGGCGCGGTGCAGTATGTCTCGGCGGAGAGGGAGTAGTAAATGGTCTGCTTGATATTCGACATGACGGATCGGCTCCATCGAAGGGAAGTCGTAGAGCGTGACGATTGCAGGCGCAGGATTCCATACCGGCTTTGGAATTTCGTCCCGGAGGTTGGTGACCAGTGGTGTTTCGCCGTTTGACATCGAGGCTTCCGGCAGACTAGTCTCGGTAGCCATGGTCCGTAAGTGCTGTCTGGCCATGCATTGCTAGAACGATAATGTCAGTCAATTTGCTTCCTAGAAAGGCGTTGGTGAGGGCCTGAATGAACCTTTGAAGCCTCAAGCTGGCTACCTAAAACGCCTCTACCTCCCCGTAAAAGCCATGTCAGACTTCTGAGAGTCTTACTTGCCGCCATTATGGACGAGCGTCACAGCGCACGGCGTCTTCGTGGTGTCGTCGACCGCTGTCCAGCGCCGGTTGAGAATCGAGTCGCAGTTTTCTGGACTTTCGATGGTTGCCCTTTTCGGCACTAGCGCGGGTGCTTGGCTTTTTGACCGCGAAAAAAAAAAAGGCGAAGGGAAACGAGATCTCAGGAACAAGAAGACAAAAGCACGACACAACCAGGCAGAGCAGCCATGGCACACTGCGAAGCGGCTTCAAGGCCGATGCTGCAGTGCCTTCGACAGGCGTACAGAGGCCGTCTCGCCGTTCCGCAACCGCGGCTGGACCGTCTATTCTCTTCCACAGCTGCTTCCGCCGGCGACGCTGAAGCGCAGTCAGAAGCTCCCAAAACACCGTTCTACAGAGCCATTGATCCCGAACTGGTATCGAGTCCCCGTCTTGAAAGGAAGCTTATACGGTCAGGGCAGTTTCCCGTCGGCTCTCGTCGACGACGTGCAGCGCTACAGGGTTCACCGAACTACCCTTTCGAACAGCTGCCCTTCCAATGCTTTCAGGAGGCCCGAAATATTCTCAAGGAAGACCGCGATGAGAAAATCCAGCAGATCGAAAAGGAAAGAGCTCGATTAGTGCGACTACGTGAAGCGGACGCGGCAACCGTTGGAGGAGAGGCACAGAAACAGGTGCGGCTTAAGAGCATGGAAAAGCATATCGAAAAATTGAAGATCTTGGCGGATATCAATGACCCTCTGGTTAAGAAACGGTTCGAGGATGGGATGGGTAAAGTCTCTCCTTCGAGTGACGTTGAAAATAATACGCTAACCATCAGAATTATAGGTGATATGTCCAGACCTATCTATCGACATTTGGCGAACCAGAAATGGAGAGAATACCGACGATTGATCCTCGTTCAGCGACTAACACAGCTGAAAGTTGTCCCCGATGTCCTTGCCCACATCAATCCCATCGTCGATGTGAAGATCTTTTTCGGCCGGAAACAGTTCCAACCTGGCGTTTTCGTCGATTCTCGCATCAGCATGCAGCCACCCTCCCTCGATATTCAACCGTTTGACAAGGGTGAGAACCTAGTCACCATTGCCGTGGTTGACCCGGATATACCAAACCTCGAAACAGACATGTTCGAAAGCAAAGTCAACTTCCTTGCAGTCAACGTTCCCATCTCAGCCACCTCCACCCTCGTTTCGCTGGGCGATCTCTCCGAATCCCAGGTCGTCTTCCCCTGGGCACCACCTTATTCTCTCAAGGGCAGTCCTTACCATCGCCTCTCGATATTCGTGATGGAGCAGAAGGATCAAAAACCACTCGATGCTAGGGCTGTGGCCGAGAAAATTGACCGGGATAGTTTCCGCCTTCGAACGTTGGAGACCAGGCACCAACTTAAACCAATTGGTGCAAGTGTCTTCAGAACCCAATGGGATGATAATATGGCAGCTGTCATGGGTGAACTTGGCATAGAGGGTGCGGATGTTGAGCTGAAGAGGAAACGCGTGGAGCCGCTTCCATATAAGAGGAGAAACCCAGCTGCGTTCAGATGATCCTCCTCTTCATATCTATGTATTAGGATATAATCTTTGTTTCATAAGTATTTATATTGTACACTAGCATTTGACAACCTTTCACTCACCTCTCCTTAACGGAGGTCATACAACAGCATTATGGGTGAAGCCATTCCAATCCCGCTTTCTAGCTTTCAGCGGGCGTTACCAGCTTCAGTGGACTTATGAATCGCTCGTAATTGAACGGATACCAGACTCTACCTAGAGCTTTGCCAATTATCAGGCCCATCGGCACTGGTCCATAGTCTTTTGAGTCCACCGACCATGGAGCGTCGTCGCCGCTTACCCAGACATGAGCTTCTGGAACCTATTGATCGAGCGGTCAATTAAAATATTCAAGAGTCATTCCTAGCTTGTTTCCGCTCAACAGACCTGTATCATCTGCGCGTCTTCCTCCACGGCGGTCTCCCCATTCAGAGGAGGATTCCTCAACACATAATCGCCAGGTAGACCAACCACACGTTTGGCAACCTCAGAGTGGAAACCATGAGGCTTCTTAAAGACAATTATATCACCAAATTCAACATCGCGGCCGTGTTTGTAGTGTTTCGAGATCAGCAGCCAGTCTCCGCGAAAGTGTATCGTAGGAAACATAGAGGGTCCATCCGAGGCCCTCAATTCGTAATAGTGCTCGCTGAAAATTTTGAACCAGCACGAAATCCCTGCCAGGTGAAGGGTATAGATAAACGCCCGTTTATAACGGCCTACTGAACCGAACATGAGGCCAGCCATCGAGAGTCGACTCTCTCTGAAGTTATGCAGAGCAATTCGTCGAAAGGGACGAGAAGCTTCTCATTGGCTGATTGAAGCTAGGCTGCGGATAATAGATTTACCGCCAGGCACTCTCGGCTCTACTATTATCCGCGTAAACTATCCTGGCGCTTTTCCTTCGCCCTTGAACTTTTCGCACATCGTCGACTCTTGAGACTTGTCGACTCTTGAGACATCTCAGCGCGGCGTTTAATCACACTCGCGCTTATGGATGAGATTAATTCTACTATTATCCTATGGTTGTCTGTTAAAGACGCTATGCCCAGAGAAGAATGGCGAAAAGACTCGCAACAAGTCGGTCTTCAGTACTGCTAGACTAACCTCTCACCAGCTCCCTCCGCAGGGCCTGTTATTTTCCCTCCCTCGCATGCGCATCTCTCGCATCTACTTCCAAACCGTCGCTTCTTCAAATAGCTAGAACTTGCCGTTTTCAAATCTCTAGGACGAGCAGGTGTGGACACTGAAGCAATATTATCCTGATGGGCCTTGCTACTCTTCTTCTAAACGTGCTTGGCTTACCCCGGTAGCCGGTCTTGACTCTTAACATCTGTTTAATTATGGATTATGAAGAGTCAGGTGGCTGTGTGGGAGACATTCTTATTAAATGCGTCAGTGTAATACATATAATGTCCTATTGCCGTTTCAAAACTTGACTAGAAGATATACGGACTTACTTTAATGACAATCCTATATCCTCTATTGGCGTTTACGTCCTATGCAACCTTTGTGAGATGCTTTAATTGTGACTGGCCGAATAACAAGATGCAAACCCCGTAAATCAACGAAAAGCATCGTGGTAGCACATAGCAAAAAAGGTTTCTCTGTAACCGTAACACTGGTCGCATCCATTTCGCCTACTTCTCTTCGGTAAGAGGGGATAGAACAGGTCATTTGCGAAATTGCAAGCTTTTGCATCTGGGGCACAGATGAGCCAATTGATCGACACCGACGATTATTCTTCTGGATATCAATTAGACTATGGGCCATCCAAAATATCTGGTCGGTTTCAGCTTCCTTCGTAGCCGCCCATTTGAGGTAGGGCGGTTGTGTCAAACAAACGGTTTATCTACGTGAGTGATCCTCATTCACAACAACGAACGTTGATTGCCCGTCTGAGCGGCACTTATCGACGGCAGGCCGTGAACCCACTGAAAGAAGCATTTACTCTCATAAACAAGATAAACAACGGCTTGTGTTCAAGTCATAGAACTGGATATACATGGGGCAATGGAAAAGGCCGCCGTGGAAGGCTGAAGTCTTCGTATTAAACGATGACGGACTTCTCCCTGAAGAATTGTAAAAGACTATTGACGCCCTATTCAATCCCGTGCGGTAGGCCCTTTACATTTTATTCTTCATCTTTCTCAGAAGGTACATGACCTCGACTGGGTCCGAAACTCCAACGGCCTTCTGGATTTCAGGATCCTATAAGGAGGGAGTCATGCATTAGCAAAAGAGAACCGGATTTCATGTCATGAGCGAGGGAGGAGTGGGGTATGATTGTAGCCATATCCTTACCGTAACACGCATGAAAACGTTATGGAGCTGTTGAACGTTAGCCAAGATTTCAGTGCGAATGCGCAGTAGGGCATATAAACAGTCAAGCCTTATTAGAGAGCAATCTTAGAAAGGAGCTTGAAATTTACCTTCTCATCACCAATTGTGAACTTTCCTTGTGTCTGTTGGTGGTTATTGGCGTATTCCTCGAGTCTCTTAACTGCATCCGACTGAGAAACGGTAGAACAAAATTTCACATTCGATTTTGTGTATTCATGTCCGGGCTTTCATGATTATTAGTCGTACGATGCGAGGCCCAGCATGGGAAAATATGAGACTCACATATATCTTTGTATCATCTGGAAGAGAAGCGAGAACTTCGTTTAGTGCCTTGTGCATTTCGGTTGCATTGCCTTCAAAAAATCTTCCGCAACCTGCATCGTACAAAAATTTTGTGTTAGCTACTGTCACAATCCGTTCCCGGTTCGCTGTAGGAAAACTTTCTGTGGCATACCCCCAATAAAGAGCGTGTCACCGGTAAACACGACACGTTCGTCGCCGTCTTCGGCATAATAACAAATGCTGTCTTGGGTATGACAAGGAGTGTGTAAAGCTGTAACGATGATCCGCTCTCCGATCTTAAACTTCTCACCATGTCCGGGAGTTTGGGTGACATGGGCACAGTCTTTCCCACCAATCACTGGAAGTTTGCCGAATTGTTTGAGCTGGAAGGACATCAAGGCAGATCTGTTAGTTGTTATGCATGCGCACCAAATGTTACATTGTTTCTTCTAGGCAAAAATCTGGTCGTATAGCCAGTATAGAAAACGTACAATTCCTTCGTTCCCACCGGCATGATCATGGTGACTATAAGATGGTTAGGACTTTCTATTAAAAAAATTGTTAGGATGATATACTCACTGATGAGTGTTTATAATAGCCTTAAGATTGATTTTGTGGTCGTGGACATGAGAAGTTAGTATCGGAATCACCCTATATCTAGTTAGATAGTGAACTGTAGGAGGCGCACTTGAGGAACCTACTCTGGAGGATGTGCCGGGTCCACCACCATAGCATCCTTTGTTTTATCATCTGAAATCAGGTACGCATAGTTATTGCCGCTACCAGTCCCTATATAATGAAACATTCGATTAATTGACTGGTCGGTCGGAAAGGAGGGCGGCACCGACGTTATAGTGATGGTTACGACGATATTAAATGTTGGTGATGATGTGGCTGCGTTCATTGAATATTACTTACACATGGGAATAGATTCGATATGCATCTTGCGTTTGGTCGCTGTGAATATGGACCGACGAGAAACAAATGCCCTTCCCACATTCATTAGAAAGAGGTGATGATGTTAGCAGATGACGTTGATGAGGGGACGGATGTTGACATGGAGAATTTAGGATCCACCAGCAAATACCTAACCTTGGATGTGTTTGCCTGCTTACTCAGGCCTCGACCAGGATATGTACGGATTCAAACCACCAGTAAACAACCCGCGTAGTCACATTTCCAAAATACGCTCCTTGAACTAGCGATCACTGTATGGTCAAACTATACAGCTAATTCTCGTGGCTGAGGTTAGACCAATGCACACTGAACGCTTGGTGAGTTTGCCAATGCCAAATGGCCGCGTATGGAAACCTGCAACAACGGCCCTTTGATGGTGCTTTTCAAGTTGATCACAATTCTACCTGAGTTTCATTCGACTATCCGTCACTGGCAGGATCTATATTCTAGTCTTCTGCGAGATAAAGCAAGAGCTGACGCGGGTTGTAAGGCTATACTAAGCTTGACTCAATCATGCTTGACTGGTGCTGCCAATGGGCCTAAACAATATATTTTGGCCAAAATCCCATCCGTACCCCCGAAGAACGGCTATATCTGAATCCTCTTCTGAGCGAGAGTCAGGGGAAGCGTGTGATTTAACCGTATCGTCAACCTCCATTTTATCTGATGTCGACCCAGGCTTGGTCTGAGTGATTTCATGTTCATATAGTTGGTAAGACAGCAGATCGTGTACCCGCTTGGCCCAAAACCTTGAAGATGTTCCTGATACACCGCAGGATGCATGAAGGTGGGACCATACCAGATATCGACTGCGTACTTCAGTCCATATCTCCGACGTGAGAATATGCTCTAACCACGAGAAAATGGTTTCCTCGTAGAAGTCATCATTTAAGCTGGTCAAGATTTGATCTTTTTTGATGTGACGAGTTTTTTCGGAGTCCCGTATATCCGCAGAGATCAATATGGCGACCATTTCCTCAGTCAGCGTAGTCACGAAAGGCCAATAAGACTGACAAGCCTCCTTTACTACCTTGTCCCAAGCAGCAAAATATACCAGGAGTTCGTTCTCGTCTTTATCGTCCCTCCTGAGACAGATATTACATTAGCATAACCAGCCCTAGCAAACAAGGAAAATTGTACTAACTTTCGTACACTCGACACGAGTATATCAAGATCTGGATCCAACAAGACCTGAGCCAATATGGTCTCCGCAGCACTCGACTTACGACAAAAAGCACCAATATTTCGTACACAATGTGCGATGTCCAACAGTGGCCAATCCTTGGCACTTGTTTGGTCGCTCTTCATGTGGTTGCCTATTGAGTCAATGAATGGACGGAGTATGGTCAATGCCGTATCTCTCAAGGTCGTTATGGTTTCATTATTCAAGTCTTCAAATCCTGCATTATCGGGCAACTCGGGCACATAGCCACCGCTGTCCTCTATAGTAGCCCAGTAAAACTCCCAAAGCCACTCTAGGGACCTCTGTGCCGCATTTCTTAAAGCAACGAGGGAAGGGAGGTCCCTGTGGGTAGCTTCGTGACGTAACTCAACGAAAGATGCTGGGACGCCTACTGCCATTGCCTTTTGATACATCGACTGTTTCGGCCCATGCAGTTTTGAGTCGACTAACCCAGTCACAAACCTATAAAACTAGTTAACAAGGAGCTACAGCTGTGAGCGGTAAAGATTATCAGTATACCTGCAGAATGCTAGCGAGTAGGCGGCTCGAATGGAGAAAATGGAATTAACACTTGGGTCATCATGCAATATTGCGTCTGTCAACAGCGCAGTGGCCTCAACCGCGTGCGGTAGGTTCCCTCTTACTTTCCATACCCACACCTAAGATGAAGAGACAAAACGTCAGCTCCAGCAGACTGCTGATATGGGACACAAAAACCCTCACCAGCGAGCAAGCCTTAGCCCGGTTGTCTTGTATGTCGGATGGTTTGGGATAGAGCTGATCTCGAACCAATACAAGTTGGGAGGTTTCTTTCCACGGCGTGATTCTGAAGTTTGCCATGTTCTTATATCTCCCCCTGCCTATCCTCTTACGAAGTATTTTCGCGGTGTTCGACTTAGAGAAAAACACTAAAATGTATTAAGAACTCATTTTATTACATAAATCGACGAAATTACTAGGTTAAACGATGGCGTAATTGAGAGAATGAAGGCATGAGCCCAGAATATGAATCGTTACCAACAGCAGAGCAACTTCAGATTTTTTTTTTCGATCATTTTAAAGTTTGGCTCGAGCGCCAAAGCTTGGTATGCATATGGACCAATAGAAATTGAGAGAATAAATTACCCATCGTTGATAGGGCTGAAATTTGCATTTGCAAATATCAATCACCATCGTTCGACTTTGCTGCTTTGCTGGGATACTGCCATCCTTCTATGGTGATCAACCTACGAGATGACGGGTGATAAACTAGAGAATCAGATTAAACTAGCTAAATATATCTATGTGCAGAAAAGAATTATACATAGAAACGGACCAGCCATTCCTTTAGGTTAACGGATCTTCTCAGTAACTGGAATAAAGGTTTTGGTAAGATCCGGGAAACGTTGCGAAGGTATTATTAAGTGTGGCTGTCGGCGCTGCCGTCCAGTGAAAGTGGGCACTGTAGGGCCCGGCATCACCCACCGGTAGCAAGTGGCCGTCACTCAATGGATTGATAGTAGCCACATTCGGATCACGGCACGTTGATGTGGCGTCAGGATTGATTTTGTCAAATTGGTCATCCAGTTCATCTTCATCGTCATTCTCGCCATCCGCATCCATTTCACACATCAATGTCGACGGATCTAAAGTTTCCTCTAATTTCAAGCTTTTACGCACAGGCGTGTCAGGGTACAAAATTGGGTCAACCGAGCTGGATGACTCTTCCCACAATGAAACTGATATGGGTTCATCGTATAGCCCGACACCTATGAGATCTTCGTCATGAACACTTTCAAAGGAAGAGATGGATGCCGTTGGATGTGGCGGGGTTTTTGGCTCTAGGAGTTGCTCGTTTGAGGTCATGTCCGGTGTCGAAAAGGCGGTGTTGTTGTCCATAGGGGGTACAGCAAGAAGCGCCTGAGACGGGGGTGTTAGGTCAAAGGCGTGCGGAAATGTGACGGTCTCCTGTTGCTGAGCGTATGCCATCGGCAGATTTAGAGGTACACATGTGTCGTGATAGCCCTCTGATATTGTGTACTCTTCGTATGATACTAACGATTGCTGGTCCATAGCCGGATACACGTAATCTCCAGGAAGAGGCTGTGTCTGAGGGTATTGAGGCAACTGGTATTTAGGACAATAATAGCCAGTTCCAGACATTGTTGTAGTGGGCACTGAAGCCTGCTCATAAGCTTGGGGCTGCACGTAGAACACTGGATTATTTGGCGAGGGGAATGTCGAGTGAGGTACTCCAGCAGCACTTATTAGAGCGCTTTGGAGAGGTTCATATCTGCCTGATGGCGTCAACGTGGCATGTTGGTGTGAGTTGTGAGCCATGCTGCCCATAGCGCGGACGGTAGATTGGAGTGCCTGTCTCGAGGCGATTATATCTCGATCGATCGTGTCCAAGTAGGGATTTAGTAAGTCCGAGGACTCGAAAGCGAGATAACTAGAGTGTTGTTGGAACATTTTCGTCTCCTCTCGACGTTTTATCGCTGTCTTTGCGTCGATATAGCAGAGTGGTAGAAGATGTGAATATAAAAAGTGCTGTGGAAGCTAGGAAGGTGTTGCGGTGCCATAAGTAGGAACAGCAAGCTATGTCTCGGATAGAAAATATGTCACTCAAGTCCCTTTTTAAAAAAAAAATAAGAAGGGAGCAAAAGTGATAATCAGGATAAAGACATTATCAATGTGGGGAGGAGGGGGCCCTTTGTTCAATTAAGGCAGAAAGGCCAGTCCACTCTTGTGATGAGGCCCCTGGGCAAAATCCTATAACAAGCGTTCACTGGGCTGCTTATAGAGTTCTCGAACGGATTGGAGTGAGGTTGGCCGATTTCATAACTAGCTATAATGTATGTATGTATGAGAAGATCCCATATAACTGGCCTGACTAGCCGTGTGGAGATCAGGCGGTAATATTAACTCTCATACAAATAAAAATGGAGGAACGACATCATAGCAAAAAAAAAGAAGTGCCTCGTGTGAGAGAAGAAAGAAGAAAAAATAATCAAAAAACCCATGTCGGTGGAGTACGGCCGGAGTGCCAGGCCCGTCCATTCGGGCATTGAAATATAAAATTTTAAGAAATCGTCATGCTGTGGCAGGGTACCCCGGGTGCATGGCGGCTGCTGGAGCCATGGGTCTCCATCGCTGTTTGTGTTTTCCCAGGCGATGGGGATCCTTGATAGTTTGCCGAAGAAGAAACTTGATGATGGAAGAAAAGGAGAGAAAAAAAGTAAGAGATCTTTGTTTCTGGCCCAACGCGGGTGGTACACCATCACCACCACCAACACCTCGCTGTGCGGAGGTCGGCTTGTTCAGGCGTGATGCGGACTGTGTCGTTATGAGTGCAATGATAGCAAGAAGCAATGGAGTCAGCAGAAGAGCGATAGCCTAACGAGAGTGCCAAATCCAGTTCCTGGAGCCGGATCGCAGACATGGGCCTAGGTTTCGATTTGGACTACCTATTCTTTACGGAGTCCTTACGGTGCACTAGCTACAGCCTCTTGATGTCTTGCGGGCGCGAGGTAGTTAGCATCGGCAGAGGACAGCGAATCCGTGCCTTTTCTCTTGTCACTTCATCCGTCCACTTAAAGCTTCACCGTCGCTTGCCAGCACTGGGGTGGTGTCTTACCCTAACGGTCTCACGCTGGGCCGACGCAGACAGAGCACGAACAACGACTGGACAGGTCCTTGTTTCAGGGAATGTTCACCAACACGATGAGAGGGACAGCAAGCCAGAGCCTGGAGGTGAATGGACGGACCGAGATGCATCCCGGCTCCCAGTGATGGGGAACAAACATTGACCGTTCATAAATCGGTGCCAAAGCGTTGAAAAAAAAAAATCGCTTGACGAAGCGTGATAAAAAAAAGCAAAAAAAAGAGAATAAAAAATAGAAAAAAGGGATCAAGTTGCAATCCTCTCTGCGACCAACCGGTTATGGGGTCCCTGGCGCCTTTCTGCGCTCCTCCTCCGCTTTGCCGGTGGATGTGGCTTTTCCAACGCCATGCTCGTCAAGTTGCTGACGATGAAATGGAACGAACCTTGAACGGCCAGGCTCTGCATGCTCCTCCTTCGTGTTACGTATGTTATTATTGATTCTCTTCCCCTTGTTTTTCTTTCAACTGCGATCAGCAGGGAGAACACGGAGATCTGGCGATATATAGCGACCTGCCACGACCCACTGAGCGACAGAGACACATTGACAAAGGCGGAAAAGGGCAGGTTGAAACAACAAAAGGCGGAGAAGGGAGTGGACCAGCGATCTCGAGTTTTTACGTTCACACGGGTTCGGCGAGGCAATTCTGGACGAGAGATTTGGAAGAGGCAGAAACGCTAAGCGTCCGTCTGCGCTCAGGTCACATTATTCAAGTGTATACATATCTCGACCCATCCAACTTTCTGTTGGTGTGATTGTTTCCAATCACCGGCATGGTGGAACGCCGCAATCACTGGTCCAGATACAGACATCGATAACATTGAGCTGTCGCACTGACGCCGTCGTACATGGGATTGCAGATACGCATCACGGACTCGACAGATGATTAACTAATAGAAAGTATCCATCTGTCGCCAAAGCAGGCTCCGACATTTCTCTCATGCACTGTGTTGAGGCAATAATAACGGGGCCAGGCTAGCGGGTCAAAGGGACAGTGACGAACATAAAGGCACTTCCGAAGTACTTATTTACGGATAACCCGTCCTCCGTATATACGGAGTACAGTAAATGATATGCACGCCAGTAGGACATGACCATCTGAAGCGTTGACTGGAGCACATCGCCAGTCGTGACCCTGCAAGACTCCTCCAGCCTTGATACACGATGGCCGGCCATCCTGGTCCCGGGAGACAAGAAATGCCTGTCCTTCTCGAAGCTGCTATGGGGATGGGGCTGAGCCGAATACGGAGCATTCTTTCAAGCCCAAAATAATAGCGCTTTTTCGACCACCGATAGGCTTGCTAGTGTGCCAATTTATAGATACACCTCGACATAGCGGAGGCGCTGGTTACGTTCCGGGAGCGGCAGGGATTAGGGAACAAGTGCTCCAACCATTTCCTACCTCGACGTATAAGTACACTCACTCACCGGGTATATAAAGACAGGGAGATAAAGGGGTCAACATTCGTTGAGGGCGAAACCTGTCACAAGCGAAGTAATCTATACGTGGTAATTATGAGCTTAAAGGCGACCTTGGCGGTAATAATGTGTTTCAGTATGCTGTATTACGAGAAACCGCTGACAAACGGCATAGGATACGCTGCCCCAGTTGCCGCTTTGGGCGATGCTGCCCGGCTGCATTTTTGCTTCTTCTTCGTTTATAATTTCACAGTCGATAAAACTGCAGTTGACGAAGAAAAAGAACAGAACCAATACGACCAGGCCCGCCTGTGATGGCAGCTCAACCTTGGCAACAGGATCAGCCATGGCCCGGGCGGGCATGGGTTATAATTCCGGAGCAAGGCAGCGAGCGTGGTTCGCAGCACATACTACTCCGTAATCCGTACTTTTCTCCGTACTTATCTCAGGTCCGTTTCATCCGCGCGTCCCTTTTCTCCAGCCAACACAAACAACCGAGGACCAGAACTACTTATTCATACGGGGGACGAGCGGCCGACTTAATATTATTCACGAGTTCGTCTTGCCTCTCCGCCTGGTGCTCGCGAGTACGCGGCCTATTTTGGGCGGATACGGAGAATGGCAAGTTACCGCTTGTGTGGCGAGCTCGGCGCCTTCCATCCGACTTGAAAGGAGCCGCCAATATGATCGCTATCACGAACTGAACCATACGGAGCACACTCCTCTCATGTGTCCATCCATGATGCTCAGAATGGGTTGACTCAAAAAACAGAGTTGAATCGCCCGCAGGTTCCTTTTGGGAAGGGTTCCACGCGCATGGCTGGTATCCACTCTTGCTTTTTACTTTCTCCCTGTGCGTCCTCCAACTGGGGGACGAGGGGAGCATTTTCCCTTCCGCCCACCGCCGCCAGGCGCTGCATCAGTGTTATGCAAGCTGGTTCGTGGGCGGACTGCACGTATGGGAGTGCTGTGGGCTGGTTTACTGGAGCCACACAGAGTTGATCATGATGACACATCCCATCCCCCTGTCTCGCTCGTGCATCTTCGTCACTTTCACCACTTCATGGCCGAAACTGGCTTTGATCTTGTCTATCATCATCCGCTGTCGACTTCCAAATACGGTTGACTAGTGCTGAAAGATGTCTTCAACTCAGTTCATGTGATCTTTCGCTTACTCCATAATCTCGGTATCGTTACAAAGTACGGATATATCGACAGATGACCGAAGACGCTAGCTTGTCCTAACAGTCCCATTCTTAGTTATCGCACGACAAGGAAAGATATGTAACTCCTTCTCCGGCATATATTACAGATCCCATTTTTCATTTTATTCTATCCGCCTTTCGGCCAATATCTCTCAGTCACGCGGCTAGCCTGGTATTTCGCCAAAGAGCGTACTGTATAATTCATCAAAGCTGTCCCGCTCGTCATCCTTAAGTATGGACAACCTTGTGCAGTATCCGTTTCCCCTTTCCATACTTTATTTTTATGGATCACATCATGAGCCCGCATAATAACTTGTACTTATTGTTTTTTTTAAACTTTGCCCGATGTTTTTTCAAACTCCCCTGCTTCCAGCCATCACATTCCAGCATTGAGATATGCTTTATACGCTAATTTTAGTCGTTTGACTGCCATGCCCATAGCCGCTGCCTGGGATAAACTCGGCCCTTTCCCCTAAGTATGGCGAAGATACATACTTACTTCGCACCTTTTGGTGGGGGAGTTTGGGCCCTGAGACTTGCCTGAAGTCCTCACCGGGCCTCCCCTACACCTTTTCTGACTTGCGATCCGAGAGTTCTGATTTACATTAGCCAATCTAAATGTAACTTGCCCTACCGAGCATAGCACGTCTTGTTTTCCGTTGGACATCCCCTTTCTCTTTTCGGGTATGCTGACACGTACTAGCAGGTACCTGTGTCCTCCCTAGTTAGCCACCTATATAGTACATGCAGGGGCTTTGTCTCCGCGCCCTTTCGCGAAAACTAGAGCGAGTCAGTGTGTATGGATATTGGTCTTTGTGAGCGAACGGCATTCCAATCCTAACTTTGCCCCTCGATCAAACTAAATGCACCGTCTTGCTTGTGATATCACCAGGCTAGTTCGGGATCAGGAGAGCCTTGACTCATCCCGTATCGGCTGCACAGTACGACCGGATACATGTTGTATTTGTCTATAAGGGCATTCGGTAAGGCAGCTCAGTTTTTTTTTTTTTTTTATGAGTTACCTAGAACCATCACCACCACCCTCTGACTATATTTTTTCTGGATGGGCTTACTGTTAATTGTTGGTAGGCAGAAAGGCGGTGCGTTCACAGTCTATGCAGGGAATGCTGCATGCAATCAGATGATAACCAACCCTCTTCACACACACCCAGCCCCAGCAGCTCCCCGAGGTGGCGAAACCAGCTCCGAGAGAGTTAAAGACACCAATCGAACGTTAGAAACCCCTACGAAGGAGCGTTTACATAAAGGTCAAGCGTAATACCGACGTTCATCTGTGGGCTAGCTAACTGTCCAGTTATTTTCCCGTTCTGGGGTTTGCACCCGAGAACCTTCTGGCTTTTGGCTCAACACGTTCTACGGAAGAACGTCGCATTCCCCCATAATCTGCATGGATACGCTTACTTACTGTACTTACAGTACGGCGCGGCCAAGCATAATCCCGGTGACTGGGCGGGCATGAATTCGAATCTCCTAGCTGGATGCAAGACGGACGCCAAACGAACGCTCTCATTGGTCATTTCGGGGCTGCCGGTGACTTTCATCTTCTTAAGGAAGTATACATGCTTCTGGCTCCCCCGCCTTGCCCAACATTCACGCTCACGGAAGATCCTCCGCTCCAGGCATCTCGGGATGAGTGATTAAGTACGGTGCTTTGTCGATATCACATCATCAAGCACGATGTCCCTTTCCTTCTACACATCCAACATCCTTTCGGCAACCTAGTTACCAGCCCTTCAGGCGGCCGCGGAGACGAATAGTATATCCTAGCACACAGCACCATGGCCAGCTGGTCAAATCTAACATCCAACAACAGCGTCTCCTTTACCACGCCCAGGTTTCCGTGGCAGGCAAAGTCGAAGCAAAACCGACACGCATCGAGGCCGCATCTCTATGATGTTACTGCTCAAAAAGTCTAAAGATCCCACGGACCGCATGCTTCAGGTGGTGGTTTTCGCTTCCATACACCGACTGTTTTCCATCCATTCCTCCCATGCCCTCTCACTTGGTTAGTTGTCAAGAGGCAAATAGTAAAAGGCCAATCTGGCGTTTTCTTCTTTCTTTCCTTTTTCTACACTAATCATCCGCTCGCTTCAGCTTCTAGTGGAACTCGTCATCTCTAGCAGCACGTTGGGCAGCGAGCAGTGGTTGGTAACAATCCCCTCACCCCTCGATCCCTGCCACTTATTCGCATAACCCATTTACTTGTTTGCGATGATCTCCCATATATAGATATCCACAAGAACAATCTCATCTTTCACATCTTGCAGCCTGTGAACGCAACTTGATACTTTGACCCACTAATCTACCCGACCAAGCTGAGGTTTTGTCTGACTGGATTTCAGTACATGTACAGATACCTAAGTAAGAATGATGTGCGTTTTTACATACTACATACATCAGAGTCGTGGGTTAGTAATTCGGCGTCCTTTGCGTGCATTCTTGTCAATCTGGCCCGGCAGACTTATAGCCATCAGTAGCATCGAGCAAGTTGGCTGGCTGATTGGAGAGGGTTTACGGCTTGTCTATTTCCCTATTCATGTGTGGGCGGCACGGCTCCAAAAATGTGCTACCTGACTTGGCGAAGGAGCCAAATGTCATCATCTCTGCATATTCAAAATGACTTTACTCCATACATACATATATGCATGTAGTATGTCCTGAGGCTTCTCGGAGAAAGCAAACACCAACCCCAGCTTTAAACTTCGTGCCGCGACCACGTATGGTTTTTTCTGGGCGCGATCGATGGTGTTACCGACGACATGCGCGCATTGCGGGCAGGTATTGGTACTTTGTATGGAGTATATATCCTGGTCTGATCGCCCTTCCATATACACCTACCTAAGAAGGAGAAGGTGGGGAGATAAAATAAATAAGCACGGCCTGCCAGCTACAACGGTTACTCGTCATAACGCTTTCTTTTCATTTCAGCCGTCGCACCTCTATGGATGCCATGATCGCTAGGCCCGCGTATAGTTACGTGACGAAGCCGATATTGAATTGCGTATCCTGCACTTCTCAGTCAGGCAGCAGTCCATTTTAATATATTCCATACTACCACGGAATCGATCACGCCCATACAGGCTGGCTGCTGAGCCGTGGTAGATCGGGTGGATGGATGCAGAAGCTGGGAATTGCGGGAAATGGTTTAGCCAGGCTTGCTGCAAGCAGTTATGGGACTTAATGGGTTGCATCCGATTTCGTGTTCTGCAGTCCACAGGCAGACAAGCCACCAAGGCGCTTCGTCATTTCTTTTTGGTTTCTCATACCGGCTACGGCCGCGATAGCGAAATCTGTGTTCAAACTGCTTGCATGTCCGCCGTCAGATCCGTGGATGGCCACAGCACACAGCTCTGTAAGCTCCCAACCTAGCTCAGCAATGCGTACGGAAGTTAGTCATAACTGGGGGCTGTTTGACGTGAGGATGAGGCTGTGTTGCTTGCTCCCTGGAACTTGTACGCCATGCCCAAAATATTGTAGATTTCACTACTGGCTAACCTATGCAGGGCAACACGAGCTGTCCAGCCTCGCACATATTGAACCTATCTTAAATGGCTTATGAAGACCGCCATTTATGTGAGCTTCCTTGCAGGTGGCTTACCCTGTAGGTGCTGTGTTTGCCTGTTGCTAGGCGAGGTTGAGCCACGTTGACGTGGCTATCCATTGAAGGAACCATGCAACCAGGCGTTATAAGCTCTGAGTCAAGGTAGAGAGATATCTTCTGCAGCAAGCCCATGTCGCTGAATAGAATTGTCGTGCTTGTTAATGTTTGTCCCAGCGAAGTACCTACGTCGGTAGGCTTATATCCATGATTCATCACCGTACAGCTTCTAAACACCCAAATCAGCCTCGAGAGATGATGGGAAAAGCGATCACGCACGCCTTAAGAAGGCATATTGTTGTTTTATCGTGATAATAAGGTAAACACAGCGAAGTACTCATGTTCCGCAGTTGACCGTGCATTCGCAAAGTCGGCTACAGTCTCTTAAGATATATAGTAGCACGACAACTTTTACCTATGAAGTCGTTTCATTGAGATCAAAATAGCCTGGATGTTTAATATTACCTCCCTTAAATGCATAATGGAAGATAAACGTAGGAGATTCGGGGCTAATGGTGAAGTTGGGCCTTTGGATCTGCCCTCTGATTGGGCGAAGTCGCACCAACATCTAGTTGATAGCTCATTGCCGTCATCAAGAGTTCGGCATTGCGATACAACAGCTTCGATATCAGCCCTGGACCCTCTTCAGGATGCCATTTCTCGTGCGGTCTTCCTGTCTCACCTAGTCTTTACTAATGTCACGGAATCTCATGGAGGAGCAGGCCGAGATTCGACATCAACTGGAGGTACGTCCACAACAGCTCGCGACGGAGCCCACCAACGGACCACCACTCACGCACTTGTTACTTCATATCGTCGGACTCATGCTCGGATCTACTTCTTCAAAGCAGTCTCTAAATCATGTCTGCGATTAGGTAGTCTTTGGCAACGACAGTGGCCACCGCCGTAAATCGTCCTTCGTCTCTCCCGACACCCCGCGCCTTGCCCGCCGGCACGAGACACAGTCGACCGAACAGGTAGAATGCTTCGTCCATTCGCTCCTCGGACAGCCCCGGGAATCCCCGCTGAGTAGCGTCAATGAGCTTGGGCAAGCCCCGACTCCGCGCGAGGGCCAGCAGCAGGTCGGAGAAGGTGGCGACAATCCCCGGGCTGGGTCATCGCGGCTTCTGACGAAAAGAGAACTCTCTGATATGGCGTGGAATGTGCGCTCGCTGTCGAAGAAACTCGGCAGCCTGAAGCTGAAACTCCACGTCCACAGTATATTCATCTTAACAAAGCCGCAGGATCAGAGTCTATCCCGTTTGACGAGAGAGGTTACAAAATGGCTCCTTGGACCGAATCAGAGAACCCCATATACTGTTTATGTAGAGAAACGACTGGAAGACGATGTACAGTTCGATGCGGAAACACTCTGCAACGAAGAACCATCAGCGAGACTTCGGCTGAAATACTGGGATGCCTGTCTCATTGAGGACCACCACCACCTTGTGGACTTTGTGATCACTCTCGGCGGCGACGGAACCGTGCTATACGCAAGCTGGCTCTTTCAACGGGTGGTGCCGCCGGTCTTGTCGTTTTCTCTAGGCTCTCTGGGCTTTCTGACTAAATTCGACTTCGATGACTACAAGGAAACCTTGCAACAGGCGTTCTCCGAGGGCGTCACTGTCAGCTTACGACTACGGTTTGAATGTACTGTGATGAGAAGCAAGCAGCGGTCCTCTGGCCAACCGCAAGTAGAAAGGGATCTGGCCGAAGAACTAATCGGAGAAGAGTCAGAAGATAATGTCACACACTATCCAGATGCCATGTTTCAAATTTTAAATGAGATTGTTGTTGACCGTGGACCGAATCCAAGTAAGCGTTTGATCTATACGCATTGACAGACACAGGCTGACCTTCTATTCTTAGCAATGTCGTCCCTCGAGATATTCGGCGACGATGAGCATTTCACGTCCGTCCAAGCTGATGGTGTTTGTGTGGCTACGCCCACCGGGTCGACTGCTTATAACCTGGCCGCTGGCGGCTCTCTATCTCACCCTGAAAATCCCGTCATACTTCTTACAGCTATTTGTGCACATACTCTCAATTTCCGCCCTATAATACTCCCCGACACAATAGTGCTTCGTTTAGGGGTCCCCTATAACGCCCGTACAAGTTCATGGGCTAGTTTTGATGGTCGCGAGAGGTATGCTGTTCTTTCTCATTCCAGCGCCATACGCGCCTTTGAATCCATATTGACCAAGTAAATCTCTAGGATCGAGCTACATGCCGGAGACTATGTCACAATATCTGCTTCTAGATTTCCGTTTGCCAACGTGATTCCATCTGGACAGCGGAGCTATGAATGGATACAAAACATATCTCGCACGCTGAATTGGAATAGTAGGCAGAAACAGCAAAAGCCATACGATAGCAAGTATTTGGCTACGGAACGTGCCTCAGGGTAGCGTGATTTGTTGGTTGGCGAACTTGATTAGACTCTTCTGGACGAGCTAGTGGGCGTTCCAAGCGCTACAGCGGACATAACACTGTACTTCGTCAGGTCTTGATATTTACACGACTGCAATCCATCTCAGCATAATAGATTCAACCTCTGTTCACTCTTGTTTCTAACTACAAGTTCAGCTGTAGCGCCTAATTTTAGTGTATATCATAAGCTAAGTATGAGATCTTGGCGATGCGGGAGCACGGACGACATCCAAGTCTACCCAAATCGCACCACAGGTCGACAACGATCTGAACGAATAGAACACTCAAAACCTGCACGTCACCTACTACTATTCAGGTTCTAGCTTGGGACCCGTATGAGCCCTGCGACCAGTTCTTCGACACTTGACCGCCCTCACACCCCTTAATACTTACAAGGGGGAAGCTCTACCCTCTCCACCAACGACGCCTGGCTCCGGACCAGCTACGATGAGTGCGCCCCCCAAAGCTCATGCGCATGCGGCCTCTGCTAGCGCAATTGTCAACACCGGAGTGAGTGTCCAGGGAGGACAGCCTGCACCCTCACGCACACCGCAACCCCAGAGTCAAGCCGCTACCTCCACTGGGCTACGAGTCCCCTCTAATCGCAAGACGATCTATGACCGGAACCTGAATCGCACACGAAACGCAGAGCTTAGCAAAGCCTGTTTCGGCTACATCTTCTCTGAAATGGTGGTATATGCCCAGAGGAGAGTTACAGGCATACAAGATCTGGAGATACGGTATGTTTACAACCGCTGCATGCTGACACTTTGGGGGAACTACACCCACTTTCCTATCGTTCGACTGATTTTTCATTTCTTAGATTAAATGAACAAGGCTACCCACTCGGTGTACGCCTTCTAGACCTTTTACTTTACCGGTCCTTGACTGGTTCGTCGACAACGAGCACCCTTGCCTCCCAGTCAACATCAAGCAATCAACCTGTCCGGCCTCTTCGCATTCTTCCACTTCTACAGCTGATCCATGGACCGTTGTGGAAACTATTATTTTCACGACCGGCAGACGCTCTTGAGCATTCGGTCTCTCCAACGACTCCCAACGAATATATGATCACCGACAATGACCCACTCACCAATACCTATATATCTGTGCCTAAGGAAATGAACATGTTAAACTGTGCGGCCTTTGTAGCCGGAATCATTGAGGGAGTATGTGATGGCTGTGGCTTTGAGGCGTCCGTGACAGCACACAATCAAGGTAACGACTTGTGGCCCAACAGAACAGTGTTTTTAGTGAAATTTGGGGAGTCCGTCATGGATAGAGAAAAAGCCCTGGAGCGTGCAGGTATTAAATGAGCCAACCGTCTTACTAACCGCGAGGTTAAAATATTGAGCACCCATCGAGGGTGGCCGCTCTTCTCAGCTTATCCTTTGGAGCATATTGAATCTGGTGCCTTCATAAAGCGTGGCGTTTACGGTCGGGTATTTTGTCTTCTAAATCTCTTTGAACAGGGAGCTTTTTCAGTTAGAAGCTTGAAGAATGTGAGGAAGATGACTCAAAGTGAAGTTTTCGTCGAATCCAAATGTATATTGGGATTTTGGAACATTTTAGAAGTATAGATCAACAATCGGTTTGCAACCAAGCAGAGAATTTACTGTAGATAGCCTTCCCCCAACGCCAAAGTAGGATCATTCTACCTGTCAAAAAGAAAGAAGACACGCTAGAATACCTTTGAAACGCATTGGACCCCAAACACCATGAAAATGCACCACGAGGCACCGCTATGAAAGAAGGGAATTGTACAGGTCATGACACCGGGCCAACTTTCCGTCGTTTATCTTGATTCTGATAAGGAGATGGACTCCGTTTTCTCCGAGGTCTTTCGTCATCTGAATATTGATCTCTTCGCCGAGGAGAAACTGATCTTGATCTAGAATACTCGTACCGACGGCGAGGAGAGCGAGATCGGGACCGGGAACGGTGACGTCGTCGATTGGGTGATGGCCTGCGACGCTCTTTAACCGCGCTTGCATTTGCTCCCGAAGGCCCTGATGGTATCCTCGAGCCACTGTCACGACTGTCAGGAAGGTATCGCTCGTCTTTGATCCCGAAGCGAGCAGCGCTACTGGCCGGGGCGTTTGACCGATAATAGCTTTCTACCCCCCATCGGCCGGTATCCTCAGTCTTCAGGTCTCGATACTTTGTTCGGCCTTTGCGCCCAATCTTGGTTGCATCCCTGACTTGCAGGTATTCAGGTAACGTCTCGCGGTTTTTGATCTCATCAACGTACTGGCCACCCATAAGATCACGCCCGGTAAGACCATGCTTCTCTGAGTCAGGCTGAAAGAAGGCGCCTTTGTGAAAGTATCGCTGCATAAATCCAGCTTTCCCTCTTCCAGACTCTCGTTCCTCTTTCTGATTTTCGATGAACTCGCGGTCCTCACGATCTCGTTCCTCGGCAGTTAAATTGCGTCGACGCTCAATCTCGTCTTTCTCCTTCTCTGCAAGTTCAATAGCTTCCCGTTCGCGTTTCACTCGCTTGAGCTCACGCAGTTTCCAAGCAGCGTATTCAGCGTCTGGGTCGGCACCGTCAGTATCATCGATGTGGTTTTCGTCAACTCCTGTGCCTGTCTCATCAGCATCATCGTCCCACGTCCTTCTACTGGCGATTCGGGCAGCGGCTTCCTTCTCTAGCTGATCTCGAATTAGAAGATCGGTCTGCTCCTTACGGCGTTGCAGCGCTTCTGCCTCCCCCTCTGGATTATGGGATGAGGTGCTGGTGGCAATATGTCCGTTCACGCTATGAGTGTTTAAGTCTTTGCGCTCGCCTTTCTTTATGAATGTTGGACGAAGGAGCAGTCTTTTTGGACCCTCCTCTTCCGAGCTCGACTCTTCTTCCTCCGACCCGTCCTCCGAACTCTCCTCCACTGACGAGTCGCCGGTTTCCTTCGACGCTACAGCTCTGGCTGTCGCGTGCACTTCTTCAGAGACAGACTGAGCTCGATGTCTATACAGGCCCTCTTCAGAGATTGCCTTGTCTCTCCCTTCCTTTGCTTGTGCCTCTTCCTCGTCCTCTTCCTCTGTCACAAACCCCTCCTCATCCTCTGCCTCTTCTTCCAACCTGACCTGACGAACGCCAGAGGTTATATGCCTTGGCCTTGTAGGAGCCTGTGATTGCCGTGGTGGTTCATGTTTCTCTCCTTCGACATCGCTTTCCTCTTCCTCTTCTGAAGATTCAACCTCGTCGGCTACTGGTTTGCCTGGTCGATATCGTTTCGCGGGTTGCATCCGCTTCGGGGCCACTGCGCTGCGACCGAAGCTCGGGAAGGATGGCGGAGCCATGCTAATTGTATTTTGCGGTGGTCACTGGGCAATACGGCAGCAAGCATGGCAGCTTAGAAGAGGGAGAGATAGATAGCTCTCCAACGCCGTGAGCATCCAAAAAACAAATAAGCTTTGGAGGTTCACCCGCAAGCCTTAGTCAGCACAACGGATAATCTATAGTCCGTCAAAGCTTAGTCATGGAGTTCCATCTGTTCACGTGACAATGTTTGGGTGTCACGGGATCTCCCGCTTGAAAAAAGAGTGAAAAACAAAGAAAACAGACGATGATTTGCGTAAGTCAAGCATGATACGAGCACAAGAGTATCGAGGGTCCTGCCAATCCTCGGGTTTAGGTGCAACTGCGAAGTCTTGACTGGCTGGAGGTGTCGCAGTGGAGTCCAACCTTCAACTTGTTCCTTGGAAGACTGGGCGGCCTAAGGCAAGAATCTTCACCCGAAATTGGCCAGTCCTTCATCTGCTTTTCCTGTTTTGCCCTTATCAAGGGTAGCGATCGATAGACTAGGGCAAAGCCTGAAAATTGTGGATGATCAGAACGGTAAATTTGATTGCGCTCATGCAAAGTAAGACAGGCTGTCCTCCACACTCTCTGTATAAATTTCTGTGGTTTGACTAGGAAGGACATTCTTCAAGTGGCCCCCTGTTCCGCGCTCCGCAGCCGATCTCAGGGGTCGTCTCCTTTTCTTCGAGTGGTCTCTCGTTCCTGGATCTCCATCCGGTCTTCTTGGGAGGGGGACACTAATCTACAGGTGGCTTAGTGTTTACCCCCTTGGCCACAAGCTACTGGGATGTGGATTGGTGAGCGACCAACCAGCATGGCCCAGCAAAATGCTGTTTCAAGGCCTAAAAACGCCCCCCCCAAGCATATAACAACCGTCGAAGGGGGTTGCATTCGTAGTCTCGACTGTCCGTTAATCCGTCCTTCTCTCGCTCGTTTTCACCACCACCAGCTGCTATCAGACTTCCCCTCCGTGGGGTGCAGCCGATTGTCTTTCATTCAAGTTCCCGGGTCGCACTGGTCATTAACATTTTACGTTCATTAAATCGTCAACGGCGAAACAGCATAATCTTTCATTCCCTTGTGCTCGCTCGGTTTGCCATTTCGAAACTTATCGACCTTACATCACGATGGCCCCGCGAAGCAGATCCCTCCTCCCATCGCTTGGGCTTCTCTCCTGCATCCTATCTCCCGTCGTAGCCCAGACATTCTCACTTTGCAATCCGTTGAAGGACGATGGCTGTCCTGACGCGCCAGCTTTGGGTCAGAACTTCACCACCAACTTCACCGACGTACCCAACAGCAAAGTCTGGAACACCACCAGTGGTATGGTTGATCTCATGAAGGATGGTGCAGGCTTCACGATCAGCCACAAACTCGACTCGCCCACGATTCAGTCGTACTTTTATATTTTTTTCGGCCGCGTTGAGGTCCACATGAAAGCCGCGACCGGAAGAGGTGTGGTCAGCAGTGTAGTCATACAGTCAGAAGCTCTCGACGAAATAGATTGGGAATGGATTGGCTCGGAACCCACCAAGGTCCAGACCAATTATTTCGGCAAGGGCAATACCACTTCATACGACCGTGGCAAGACCTTCGACGTCGACGCGCCTATGGATAAATTCCACAATTATACAGTCAATTGGTCACCAGAGAAGATTGAGTGGTATATTGACACTGTACTGATCCGTACTCTGCGATACGAGGAAGCTCTCGGCGGAAAGAACTTCCCTCAAACTCCCGCCACCGTTCGCCTGGGCATTTGGCCCGGAGGAGATCCTAAAAACAAACCAGGTGTCATACAATGGGCCGGTGGTGAAATCGACTATAACAACGCTCCATATACGATGACCGTGCAGAAGCTGAGTGTCTTCGATGCCCATCAGGGAAAAGAATATAAATACTCTGACAAGTCTGGCGACTGGCAGAGTATCAAAATAATCGAGTATGTCAACGATTCACGATGAGGGTATTGATTGAGACTGATAATTCTCCTCTAGTGGTGTTTCCGATGTCACAAACGAGATCAACAAGCCGCCACCGAAGTCTCTCGCACAGAGATGGAATGAACTCTCGACCGGGGTTAAGATCGCCATATTTGCTTCCATCGGCGGAGCTGTCCTTCTAGCTATTGGAATCATCGCATTCTGTTGTGTCAAACAACGCCGTGTTGGAAGACGCGAGTTTTCCAAGGAGAATAGCAAGTTCGTCGAAGACCAAAACCACGTCATGGCCATGAGGACCCAATGGAACCACAAATATCAGCCTGTTGGCGCGTGATAGAACTGCACCTTCTCTTTCACGTATTTATTGCTGTTCTCGAGCGGTCTCCTGTCCTTGGCTGGTCCAATGCTCTTCGCTTGTTGTTAACCCCACCTGTCCTCGCACTGTCCTTGCCGCACGTTTCACCTAGCAGCCTGCATTGCTGCTTTACACTGTTAACTCGCACCGCCCGCCGGCATGGCCCTCCAGTTTTGTCTCGTTGCATAAACCTTCTAGTCTGATGTTCCCTTGTTGGATTCTTTGGCGTCGTTGTGAATGGAATGTATCATTGTTTTAATATCCCCCACCCCCACTTGATGTAGAGACATGGAAGCGATATGCTTGCATAACTAGGATATTCGTGTATAGCACCTATAGGCCTCCGTATATATATACTGTCGAAACGGCGTCTGGTTATCTATTTTTCACACTTGTCCTTTGCCCTCTCCAATTCGTTTTTCAGCCTCATCCGGCTGCGGCTGAACGATAATCCGGTAACAGCGCCGCTGGATTAGTCACCATCGCGTCCCGCGTCCTCAACATCCCCTTGGGCCTACCTATCAAAAGAGCATTCCAGTCCTTTTGGATACCATAGACAGACAGAACGGAAGCTGTTTCGTGGGACGGCCAGGAAAAGTAATTACTCTAAAGTGGTTACTCCCATTCACCATCCAAGTCTTTCTCAAGCAGTCTGTGTCGAAAAGCATCTATAAATCTACACTAAACGCTACGATGTCTCTGGTTACCCCTCGCGTTCTCCCTGAATATCTACAACAATTCTATGCTACAGGGCCGAGCAGTAGCCGAATGCCAAGTGCAGTACGAATACTTGGGAGAGTATCCTCATTACGTGGAGAGTATGCGACTATTACTTGCGGCGATCATGGAGATGTTACACTGCTGTTGAACAGAGATTCGCATCTGCAGATGGATAGGATGGTGGATGTTGTCGGGAAGGTTGTTGAAGTCGAAGGCGTATGTGCTGGCCCCCATTCTTATCACATTCACCGAAATTCAAGATACGCCTAAATACTAATGTTGTGGTATAGAACCTTGGAATAAGAGTCTTTGGCGCAAGTGATTGTGGCAGCCCGCATGAAGTCGGTCAGTTTGACTTATCCGATATCTTACGTTTAATACTTTCTAGAAGCTGCGTGTGAACTAACTATTGTTGTAGACTACAAGATTTATGAACAAGTCGTGGAAAGCACTCATAGGTTCAAGGGTATCTTCTATGACTCTGGGTAAGGGGAGCGAAACCAATAGCCAAAGTTAACTTGGGTAATGATGGCTTGAATCGATGCATTATGTCTATTACACAATCACTACTCCTTATGGTAACTCTATAGATCGCACATAGGTTCGGCTTTGTGTAGTTCCTTTCTTGGCCTATAAAAGAAATCCGCCATATTAGAAATGTGCAACAAGACGCGATTTCTCCGACGGTAGTAGGTAATAAATATGCTTATAAATATTACATATACTTTTCCGGAAGCCCAAAAGCAGAAACTGTAAAGTTCTATAGGGCCTCTGTAAAACCATCATAATAGTCTCTCTTGCATCTAGTTTTCGGCCGCCAGGGTGATCGCTTGATATTTAGAAAGTAGTACTGAATGCGATTATCGTTAACTTGGTAACAAGTCAATTGATAGTTAAATAATTGGCTAGCATCTGAAGCATACAGCATGCTGCGCACAACAACAAGCACGGCGAGAGCAAGTTTCCACCAGTTTAATGACGGGCACTCATAAATATACTACAATGAGGTATCATATCTGCCCAGGCAGTACAGGAGAGCCGGGCAGTCATATTCATGTGAACGAATGCATGACGATATAGAAAACCCTTACTCAGAAACTCCAAGTGGGCGACTTGGAAACAAAACTGTGAAAAACCCGGCTGCCCCTAATAATCATCATGAGCCCCTGGTAGTGTCCCGAATTCCTTGCATCATAGCAGCAAAAACGGCGGGGTCAAGACCTTCTATGCCATTAGACCGTGGCGATTGAGAATTTTTAGACCACATATTCATTAATTCCGGATCAAGGGTTGTAGAGTCGAAGATGTCGGAATCTGGGAAGGCAGACATATCATTCATGTCACCTTCAAAAATGGACTTGAATGGAGAAATAGCGGGCACACTATTGGCACGCCGAGGAGTTTCCAGGTTGTTGGATTTGTCCTTTGAGCGTGGAGTGCAAGTAACGTCCCTTTGTCGCTGGCGTGACGCGCTCTCCTCCCGAGGGAGGCAGTCATTTGGATCCCAATTTGCCCAAGGATCTTTGCTAGGGGTCTTAGGTAAATCAAACTGGAAAAGTGACTCGGTGTTTGTGAATTGGTCCATATCGTTATCTAAAAAATTGAGAACCATATTGTCCATGGTATCGAGGCCTTTCGGGTTCGGACTAATCGAAACTGAACCAGGTAGACAAGTGTCATCTTTTGAACCATGAGTCAAAACATTGGCAACTTGCTGGAGTGCGGGAGGGAGAGTAAGGACGTTAGTACAGTCGGCTTTCCCGAATCTAATTGACCTATTCCGACGATTTGGCGTAGGACTGCTAGGGAAATCACGCGTGTTATCATCATTAGCGTCCTTGAAAAGATGATCGAGGCCGTCTGCCGGCGTCCGGGGAATATTCTCTTGATCCGAAGTATTCTTCTTGGGCGTTGACCGGGGACTACGCCGCAGACCGTTGATTAACGCATTGCTAAGAACTTTCATGGATTCACCATCCTTATTAGAAGAAAACAAAGCCCTACGGACTGGCTTGGGCGTGAGCTGTGTTTCTGAGAATGGGGGTTTAGCTGAATCCATGTTTCTGGCAGGGCTAGATTGAATTGCGCGTCTCAAGGCTTCGAAGGGATCCTCATCACGCCACCGGTCGTTGTTTTTTGCTGACTTAGGCGGTTCGGCACTACTGGCCCTTCTCTTCTCGCTTTGATTCGAGCTACCTTTGTCGTCAGAATCGTTTTCCGCCTGTGTGTCGTTTTCTGCCTGCGTTGCCGTTTCTCCGCCCGGGGATGAAGCATCTGAAGGGCCTGGAGATGATTGAGTGTCTCTAGCATTTCGAGCCTTGCGACGTGAGCGCGTCTCCAAGGGTTTAACTCTGTTTGATTTCCGTTTTTGTTTGTCTTTTGGGCCCAGCTTATGCCACTTATGTTCTGGTCGCATACTTTTGAATTTATATAGCCATAACCCACATGCTGTACTTTATATTAGAGACTTTGAAATCAATAGCACATTAGGTCTACACTTACAGTTGCAAAGAAGCAGTTGAACAAAATCAACATCGTCATGAGAAAGGGACTTCTTATAGACTTTAACAGAAGTATAAGTTCCATTCTCTTCTGGTTCTGATGGTTCCCAAAAAAGTATGGCGGGATCGTCCTTATACGTTTCTCCGGTTTCTGTATTTCTAGGGATAACCTTAGAATGTGCGCGGCGCCATGTCGGAGTCTCAATAGCACCGCAGTTTTCGCAAAACGGTGGGACAGTGCCCTTGCGGATACATTGCTCAAGACGATTCTGCACTTGTTTGGTTCGCTTGGCTCCGGCTCCACTACGAGGTTTCTGGTTTGAATGTTGGGATGGGCCGGGAGTAGCGGCGGATGGTAGTTCGTTTGCGAGAGGGTGTGTAGGCATTGGCTGCGATTGCCAGGTTTGCGGTGGCTGAATAGGATCACTGGCGGGCATAGTAGGGCGGTGACTCTGCATCGGCTCGGCTGTCTGTGGAGTGGGAGTGGGCCGGGCTTTAATTGATTTCATGCTCGCCCTTGAAGAAGGACGTGAATTTGGAATCCTGGCTGGCTGTGGTGGTAGTGCCAGCGCGGAATCACTCGCAGAGCTCTCGAGCTGGGTGTTGTTCGATAGTGACCTAGACTGACTCCCGAATGATTGCGATAATGAGTCACCCAGGCCTGTTTTTGATGGCTCGTTAAAATTATCGTCGTCTATTACCGAGTCAAAATGAGCACTCATGAAACCTGAGTCGTGATCGCACATGGAAGGCAGACCTGGGCTTGAAGCCTGGGGGTAATTAGCTTCCATGATTGGGGGTGATGATGGCATATTAAAAGGAGTGTCAGTGAGCATGCTGTAATGATGATCTTCTGGAGATGTAACCTGCGAATCGAGAGCAACGCGGCTATTCGACACAGGCATTGGGGCAATCAGAGGGCAATTCGGTAATGAATCGAACCTGCTGGATGACTGACGGCGCAAAGTGCTCGGCGCAACACGGTTTCGACGATTGGGGCCCTGAGCAAGAGAGGCTACAGGTGTAGGTGGACGGACTGGTTCCTCATTGGGTAGTAGAGGGTAGACTGCCTGATTTATCGGAGTTGGACGGTGTATCCTTACTGACGCTGCTGCACTTGCGGCCACGCGAAGAGAATGGGGCAATCGTTCAATGTTTGTGTTCACGTTGCTTGAGGAATCAGTGCGAACTAATTTTGCTCTCTTAGGAGCTGGCCCTTCAGCAGCCTCGTCTCCGCTGCCGTAGCCTGACATAATGGATCCTCTTCGGCTAGCAGCTCTGTATGAATCTGGGTTAAGGATAGACGCTCGTGAAGCTGGACGAGTTGTCTCGTCCACAGACCTTTTCTGCTGCGTGGTTGATGTTCCTACACCTGGAGTGGAGGCTCGGCTCGGGGCATGCGTGGAAAATCGGGAAGGAGTGTCGGCACGGAAGCTCCCTGGACTAATAGTAGGTAGTTCACGGGGAGTCGAACCATCACTCAGAAGTTGCTGGAGCTTCTCGAGACCAGATCTGTTGAGGGTAGAGGGCTCATTATCGGCAAGATGCGAAGATGAGTTGGGGCCCGACATCAGAGAAGGGTTCGATTGTAGAAACGCTGTCCATGCCTGGGCATCAAAATCATGGGGAATGAGATTGCTTAATTCGCGATATTTTTGCATGCTTTCAAGGTATTCACTCTGAAGCACGGTCGGCACAGGAACGAGTCGTAGTTTGACCTCAAGAGTCTCTTGAGCACCTCTGGCAAACAGTCCAACATTCTTGCAGACGCGGCCAGTTACTATGGTCTTAGATTGATGCGCTGGGGCATTTGGTGTTGGCGAGGCTGAAGCTAATACCCAGGAAAGCATCCCTTGACCGACTAATGGTGTTTCATATTCCGAATAATCGTAGGCATAAACCGTATAATCGCGTCCCAGCTTCGCGACCAGTTCAGGGCTAAAAAATTTAGAAAGGCTCCTGCTTATTGTCTGTTGGCATGGTGTCTTACCTTGCCGAAACAATCGTCTGAATACAGGTCTTAAGCTCGATTACCCCAACCTGGGTCGTTTCGTCAAGGAAGGCCGTTTGGATTTCGAGGATATGAGGCCATCGAGCAAGGCAGTTAGTCTTGCTCTCATTGTCGAACGTATAAAGAACCTTGACTAAACAGTAATTTGGGTTAGCCGTTACGTTTTGATGTCAGCCTTGAGGGTAGACACTCACGCCTCATCGGCCTGACGGATATGCCTTCTTCATTCTCCATTTTGGCTCCTCGACTTGATATGCTGGAGGGAGAAATAAATTCAGCGTAAAGCTATAGGAGTGCCGGTAAGAAGATCCTAGTTGACTTGTTCCATGTATCCTTCCTAGCTGCTAACAGTAGTTGTTGTTGGCTAAAAGATGACAAGACCGGGAGCTGGACAAGATATGGTTAATGTGCAGTATCGGCGTCTGTTCCACGTGGCTTCTTCAATTCTGTATCTTGAAGCAGCGTAGTCCGCAGAAGGATGATAATGTCTGGATCTGCCCAAGCAGTTAACCGTAGATGGTAAATGTAACGATGCAAACGGGGATAGTCCCGTCCCCAATAAATGCTCTCCCGCCTTCAATGGCTTGTTCCCCACACAAGCTCGACGTAAAGATGGAGGTTAAATGGATACAAGGAGGGAGGGAGGAGGGAGGAGGGAGGAGGAGAAGTGAGGTGGGAGGCTGGTTGTAAGAATAACGAGTCGTGGAAGCGTGAAGCCGAAGAATCGCGAAATGCGTCAAAACGCGACGTCGATGCTGACCTAAGCGCGCGAGTGCTTTAGCTCAAAGCGGACTAGCGCCACGCCAAGGAAACGCGTACCCCGGCTCGGAAAAACATATACCGCGTGTCCAAAGCTTGGCGATTAATAAGCACCACGTGATTATCTGAGCTCCCGCCAAATCTTTTTGCTTGGAGCTTTTTGGCTTGAGAGAGAGAGAGAGAGAGAGAAAGCAACGATCGAACGGAAAGATTTCGCAGAAAAGACGTACCTCTGCCGTCCTTTTATAGTCCGGCCGCGATGTCTGATACCAAGATTCAGTAAGCAATTCCTCCCTTCACCGTTGCATCAGGTGACTCCCTGCGTCTCGTCTTCTTTCCCCTGCACCTATGCGATGATGCTACTTACTATGCGGTATTCATACTAACCTGGCTCCGGCCTTGTTCGATAGAGATCTTCTCAACAAGCCACGCAGTGAGCTGACGTACGTCCCATTGGCCCTTCACCCCCGAATTTCCGCTCCTTGAAGCTATCGCCAGCCCACCACCACAATCTCGATGAACTCTCCTCTTGGCACCCATCCACACCCTATTCACACATTTATCGCAACATTTGTTCGCGAAAAATACTAATAGGAAGCGTGGCGTTTATAGTGAATACGAAGTCTCTGTGCTCGAAGAACATGAACTCACCACCGGTCCACTTTCTATCCTCCAAACCGCTACACAAGCACGCTCCCAGGTCCTGATCTCATGTCGCAATAACCGAAAGCTACTTGCGCGTGTCAAAGCCTTCGACCGTCACTGTAATATGGTTTTGGAAAACGTGAAGGAGATGTGGACCGAGAAACCCAAGGGCGGCAAGGGTAAGGGTGTCAATAAAGATCGGTTCATCAGCAAGATGTAAGTTGACGTATATCCACTGCTCTCCTGCTTTCTATCTCGATACGATACTTATCCTGGCTTTCGAGTAGGTTTCTAAGAGGCGATTCTGTCATCTTGGTACTTTTAAGTTGAGCGTTGATTTTTCATCTCTTGGTTCGATATGATTTCGATGTGGTGCCGCGCTGCATCCTTTCCCGATGCTGCCGTCGGGGCGGCAGATTTCTTTACCTGGTACTCTGTCACGCTCAAAGCGGTTTACTAGTGCAGCCAGCAGCCGCCCTCGGGATCAGCGCATATCTGACTCATCGCGGAGTGATCCCGTTTGCTCCATGGCACCACATATCCTTCGGCGGCGGGTACGACAAACATTAAGCATGTCGGCGTCTTTGGTGTTTCTTTCTTCTTATCCCCCACGCTTCCTCATCATCCACCGTTTTCCATCTTGCTGGCGATTTTTTCATACGGAGTCCACGGTGGGAGACCAAATTTTGTATGTTAAACTCTTCCACATTTGGCTGCAGACGATGAGGATTCCTCATCAAGAGCCTAAGTTATATGATATATGAAGCTTGATATTCCACAAGGTCCACCTAGACGCCGCTTTTCGGATGACCTAACATCCTTTCTCGACATTTTGCATTCAGACCAATATCCGACGCTCCTGTGGGCAGCATATCAGTCACGTGCTACTACCCAAATGGGGTTGGGAAGTGTTGAAGTTCACATTCGGCCTTGAGTTGAGGCAGCTTGGACATGTTGCGTTACGGAAAGGAGTTGTGTAAAGCAGGGGAGGGCTTTTCGCACAATGACGAATATAACGTCTACGTATTCATTGAAAAGCGAAATGCATGAATGAACCAAAAAATTAGATTAATATGTTAGTTAATGGTCGCCAATGTATACAGCAGTCAAAGATAATCAAAACATGGAGCAATATAGCCGCATTAGAGCGGCTAGATACCATCAACCAAGCCGCTCAAAAACTCGCTGAGTCCATATGCACCGGGGTCAGGAACCTTGCCAACCCACTCATCTTCACTTCCCACGTACACTGCCCGTCCAAGGCTTGCCTTCATGCCCTTCGTTGACTCTGTACCTTGCTTCGCGGCCTCGACTGCCTTTTGAACATTGCCTGTCTCCGTTAGGGTGTGGATGAACGGTGTTAAGGCATCAATGAGTGTGCGGTCACCAGGTTGAGCTGGGGTATATTTGGCCAACGCTCTGAGAGAATGACCTAATGCATTAGCCCAAATTTTACAAGTAACATTGGACACTTCAGAAGTATCCTGTTCCTTTAATCCATGAGCTAAAGCGTTGAGAAAAATGGCGTATATGGCGCCGCTAGTGCCATCCATGGTGTTTTCAACCACGTCAATAATGCGGTGGAGATTGGCGAGGAGGTCGGGGGTTAAAGGCGCGGATGTGTCGTTGAGAGTTTTGAGAATGGCTTCGGCGCCACGTCGCAGTCCAATGCCACAGTCTCCGTCACCGACTATGGTGTCGTAGCGGGTGACTAGAGGTTCGGCTTCGATGACTTGCTTAAGGCCTGATGATAGGACTTTCTTGAGAATGGCAGGGTCAACTTTTTTTTAAACTTGTTAGCTACGACATGATTTTCGATAGGCAAGACCCAAAACTTACGTCTGAGGTTCGAAGGCTGTTCAACGGGTTTAGATATCTGTGTAGACTCTGAGGAACTAGCCGTGTGGTTGTCCCAAGTTGAAGTCTGTATTGGGGCAGACCAGCCAACTGCCTCTGACGGTGCGTCTAGAAGCTCAAGAAAGGACCTGCCAGGCCCAAGTCCAGTGTCTGCAAGACGGAGCAGAGAGATACTAAAACCCATGCCGTTAAGACTAGTCAAGAACGTTCCTTGGATAATCCTAACAGGCTTGATCTTGTAATCTCTCTCTAACTGGAGGGTTACTTCGGCCGTGAGTCCTGACAATTCCAGCGTGCTGACACCCCCTAGATTGTTGATAAAGAGAACAAATCGATCCGACGTGTCATAGCTGAGGAATGCACGCTCCTTGTCGTTCCGGTCGAGCATTTGTTTGAGCATAGTCTGAATCATCTCCTCAGCAGTCCCTACCATACGATGGGAGCCGGGTTCATTATGGATGCCCATTCCGACCTCAATTTCGCCGTGTGGAACCATGTCTTCAGAGTTGGGTATATCTCTTCCTGGGACGTGGACGTGCTCGAGAGATGAGCCAACCGATACGAGATTTTTGTTAGCTAGCTGGGCGATAGCATATACATCCTCCAATGATGCGCTGTGAAATCTACCGCGTTAGTGTCTTCACTTGTACTGTCATATGTTGATAAGTAAACGCTGAAGCGAAGAGAAAATCTTACCCAGACTCAGCCAAAGCCCCAACGATTTTCAGTATCAGGACACCACCACCAATTCCTCTTCTGCCAACCTTGCCACCTTTCCCACGGCCGACGCCCACATCGTCACCGATGGCGAAGAACTCTGTCTTGATACCTGCAGCGTTGCCTTTTTCCGCAGCAAGTCCAAAGTTCAGCACATCTCCGGTATAGTTCATCACGATGACAAGCACACCCCTAGACCCATCAACGCGCTGCAACAGTGCCCTCCTAACCTGTTCAGCAGATGGGGAGGCAAATACAGTGCCTGCCACGGAGGCTGTCAGCATGCCTTTGCCCACAAAGCCGGCAAAGGCAGGCTCGTGGCCAGAACCACCACCGGAAATGATGGACACTCTGGAAGGAGCTGAGGCATCCTGAGAGGGCCGACGATAGATGATCTTATTCTGCTTGTCGAAGACAAGAGAAGGGTTGGTCAGAGTGAGCGAGTGTAAGGCCGAGTTGACCAGATGCGTTGGGTCCGAGAAGAAGTGTTTGGCTTTGGATATATCAGTATCTATATGATCGTATGCTCGATGGGAGATACACACTCTGCATGGTGTAGTGGCTTTGGCTTCTGCTGTACGCCTTAACTTTGCTGACTGAACGTCTGCGCAATCTGATACCGGCTCTCTGGGGACTAGTTAATATAGAAGGGGACGGCTCGGCGTGAAGCGAGTGTACACTGGATGTCTGTTTTAAGAGTTAGAAAGTAGAAAAAGAGGAAGCGAAGAGGAAGAGGAGGGATACACAGACACACAGGCGCACCTCCAACGTAGGATATAACAGCGCCGGCATTCGGGTTAAGCTCCGGCGGGTGGCCGTGAGGGGCCAGCTGCGAAGCGCCATTCTCGGCGAGCTTGGGGTGGGACAACGGGGCCAAGCGGCGTCGTGTGCTCTCCAGATCGCCCGTATCGTTAGACAGGCATGTCTCGAGCGCCGTACCGAGCTAAGGAATGCTGCTGCATGTCGGTGGGGATGCTTGCACCATGGTGATGGTTCGTTGAAGGATAAAAAAATAGCAGACGACGTCCGGCCTAACTCCCGAACTAGTGAATCCTTGCTCCTTTATCGGTATTTCGGTACTTGCTTAGCTACTTCGGCCATGGTCGATTTGATAGCATACCGCGATAGGATGGCTAGGCTTCTTTTCACAGAACCGTCTCCTCTTTCTCTCTCCGGTCAATGCAGTTGTCGGTTACCGGGAGTTGAGGATTTGGAGGTGTTGTCGGCTTCGGCGATTGTCGCGGCTTACCGCATTGGGAATTGCCGAGCGCAGGCAAAGGAGAAGTCGGCCGAATATTGTACGCTTTTTTTATACTTAACGGTTCAGGATGCTATTTTTCTTTTGCCTCTACACGGAGTGGGTTGGGCCCGCGAGAAGCCTTGATTTTGATCATCTGATACACCGCACGGAGTACGTTGGGGTCGAGCCCGCCCTCATGGTGCGAGTCTGGCCTTAGTCGAAGCGGTGGTAATTGCATACAGTTGATCGAATAAGGGCACACAATTTTACATAGCGGAAAACCATAAGATGCACGGAACACACAAGACTGGCAGATTGATGGGACTGCGAAGATGCTAAGCTATATAAATATATCTGTTGGTTTCTTCACGCTCGATATAATCCTTCTCGATAAGCCTGGTAACGTGGGTTAGTGAGTTCTGTTAGTTGATCTAGAGAAAAGAATGAGGAAGAAGCGCACCTATCGATGTTCTTTTTGATATCAGCAATTTCGAGCTGTCCGCGGTTCTTGGTGGCCTTGATCACTTCCGCGACTAGATCCGAATGCGTGATCGTCTTGCGGCTCTTCATGATCCGCACGATGGCTGCCTGTGTCTCGTATTGCCGGTCGGCAGCAACGCGCTCATGTGTCGCCTTGTTCTCTTGCCTGGTCTCCTTGATCTGAATTTGGTTAACCTTGATGCGTATTCTCTCATCCGTGAATTTGTGATTGTACGCGAACACGTCGTCTTCGTGGATATCTTTGCCTTTGGGCTTCTTGGTGAGTATACGGACTTTAGCGCAAGCCAGTGACTGCAGTGTCCGCTTCAACTCCTCGTCCGCTGCGGGAAATGAGAGCTATTAGTGATTGATAGGACAGTCAAATCAAAAAAAGTGAATCAAAGAAACACCAGATGACTATATACGGATCAAGGCGAACTTACAGAGGCCTGAAGCTTCCTTGATAACCGCGTATGGCAGCGGTTCTGAACCAGGCACATCATTGAACAGTAGAAGCACGGTCGCTTGAAATGAGCTCATCGACAGTTCCTTGTCCCCTTGTGGAAATCGCGCCTTTAGCTGGCAGTGTGCCATAGAATGTTTCCACTGCAACCTTCTGCCACTGTACTTGTTATAATAAAAGCTCTCAAAACTTTTGACCGCCCTAGCTACTGGGCCAGGTATCTTGATGGGTACATCTTCATAGGTGGGCCACGCGGTGGCAGACATGACATGAACGTTCAGGTCAATCTTCTGCCGCTCATTCTTCTCTTTCAGTAGAGCGTTGTATGAGGTCATTTCGTCTCGTGCTAAGTCCATGTCCTTGAACATGGTCTCCAGGTTCTGGGTAAAAAGTGCGCCACACTCTGAACACAGCGTTAGCAGGGCTTTTTATTGATATTTACGGACAATAGTGATACCTACCGGACTTGAGCTTTGAGAGCATGCTCTTCTCCGCTTCATCGCTGGCACTCCTGCCAAAGAGGAGTCTTTTAGCGAGATCCCTTTTATAAAAGGCTTCAAACACGTCTTTGCCATCCAGAAATCGGAAAATATCCAGCACTTGGTCAAGTTGTCTATCGATTTCTGCGTCCTCATCGGCAAGACTGGAGCTGCCGGTAATGTCTTCGACCGGCCGATTCTGTACCGCTCTGACACCCCCGGTAAGTAGGTGATCGACGTGTTTCGCAATCATTTCACCAGGCTTGGAGGTATTTGTTCCCCACTCTGAATCCGCTTTCATGTTGATAAAAGTCTCAAACGACTCTCGAAGACTATGGCCTATTTGTTCCTGGCTATGGAACGAAAACTTCCAAATCTGGTCGATATCCGCTTTGAATTTTAGAAGTCTCACAATCATCTCTGCTTCGCGCTTTTGATCAGAAACTATGGATGAGCCTTGGTCGACAATGTATTTGCAAAATGTTGGTTTGACTTGGGTACTCATGGCCTTTCGTTCCAGCATCGAGAACAGACGCTCCAAAGCAACCACATCATTCGACCGAAGGAGATTTATGATATTAGCCTCGTCCAAGAGAATTGCTTTTTGATTGACCACTAGATGTTGGTCTAATAGCTCGGCTAGCTTTTGTTTGGTTCCTCGATCGAACAAGAGAAGGTCGCATCTGGACATCTCCCGCCGGAGAAGGCTATAGGAGTTGTCCACGTAGCTCGCCAGGTCGTTACCCGCAGCTCGGCTTGCCGCCCAGCTTTTATAGTAGGCCGCTGAACTCTCAAGTATGCATGGTTCGAACTGCTTGGTGTAGATCTTGAGATCATGAAACACTTTTATGGAGTTTCGTAAAAGCGTGGGGTCGGCGTAGTGATCCTCCCGTCTATCTAGCTCGATCAAATCGCAGGTGCCTTGGAATACGGTCGATTTAAAGGTAGTATCGGAAAACACGGCTGAACGAAATAGGAGGAGACCCATTTCGTAGATGATAGGACTGCTGGAGGAATGCAACAGGAACGATTGGTCGAGATAATAGAAGACAGAGCGAATTGTTACCTAGACGCCGTCAGAAAGGGTTCAGTGGGAAAGAGACATATAAGCCAGATCAGAAACTTACTAGACGCGCTTTCCATTGCTCCCAGGCAACTACCACAGCTCCTAGCAGCTCAGTGTCCTTTCTGTCGTTGTTTGAGAGCAATGACTGCATAACAACTCCAGATATATGGCCTGTACAACGCGCCTTCAGATTATTTGCTAGGTTTTCTGCTCTTCCTTGCCTGCAAACGTTTTCGACGCCTCTATACAGCTCTTCCAGCGAACACGGAAGCTTCTCATTGTTAAAGATTGCCGTAAGTGCCAAGTCAAGCCGTGACCAGATCTTATCAAAGTATAGCTGTTGGTCGAGACGAGGGGTGGTGCGTAAATTTTTGACCTTAAGCGTCTTAGCACCCGTGTGAGGTGTGAAGCTGCTTGAGATCGCCGAAGCTATAAACGATCCGTTTCTCCCCGAAGGTGCGTGGCTATCGGCGCGACCAAATGCATTGCTATTGTCTCCGTTCTTGTCCGGACTGGTAAAATTATACATCTTGTCGATAGTGATAGGCTCCAACCCTTCGGAGAGCGCATCTAAATCAGGGTCACATTCGGTTTGCCGTAGCCGCTTACTTGGGGGCACAAGAGCGGACGATTTGTGGTTCAACAGGCTATGGTGATCTCTTGAAAATATATCTGGAATCGTTCTCTGCCTCTGTTCTTGCTCCTCCTCGTGCGATTCGTCTCGATTTGAGTCTTTATATTTCCTTTTACCCATTTGTTTGCGGTTCCCGCCGGAGGAGAAGGTAGGCATTAAGTTTCATCGATATGGGGTTGTTCGACGGCGAAAAGAGGATGAATCAGGTTCGGGGGTGTAAGAAGGCAAGAGAGAAGATATGGCTGAGTAGCAGGATACCGGATCTGGAGCCAGCTGCGGAGTTCAAGTTGCTATTCCATGTCTTTGGAGCTGAGGGATTGTGGACAGGCGAGCCTTGAGTTTCTGGCGGGAAGCGCATCGTCACCACGACACGTGAAATCGCGGCTAACTTGGGACTGCCAACCTTATATAATCCCCAAAAAGCAAATCTTCTTTCTATAGCAGCAAGAATTCGCGACTCCTAGGATTTCCATACAACAGCTAATGGAGCATTATCTTATAGGCCTTTGTTTATTAGTCGCTAGTCGTCTGCTCTAAAAAATACAAAAGAAGATGGGAATAGCCGCGGACTTCCGCACATTCGTTTAATGTCATTTCGCTTATCAACACATTTATTATAAGATCGGCTTTATGGTCACATTTGAATTGAAAATTCAGGAAAAGAGTTTTGGTTTCGATGTGAATGTAGACTGCGTCTCTTCGTACTATTGTTATAGATTGAGTGTCAGCCAGGCGATTGGAATAGAAAAAGGCGTGTGGATGGAGAAATACTTACGTCGAGAAAGTCGACAGACGTAAGCAGTGCGGTATACGACTTGGCTAGGCTCTCCAATGATTTCTTTATGCTGGCATTGTCGGTACTCCCGCTCTTAACACACCGTTTGAATATACCTACCATACTGTGTCTGTTTTCGGAAAGGAACGTCCTCGTCTGATCACGGATGGCTTGGTTGTACAATCCTCGAGCAAAAACTGTAGAGACGACCACTTGTAGAACTGATGAAAGTAGGTCATAATATCGCTGAAGTGCGTCGTTATTATCAATGTCTAAACAGCAGGTCAGAACAAAATTTCAAGAAAGACGTTTAAGGTGCGTTGTAGCCCACCAATGCCAATGTCTGGGTCTGCAGAAAATAGCTGTGAATCCTTTACAGCTTGGAATAGACCAGCATCTAGTAGTTGAGCCGCACCAGCTTTTGTTTGCGCTAGCTGTTGAAGTAGAGATAGCTGAGACTCGTAAAATAGAAGTAGCTGTGGGGTTTCTAGAGATTTATAAGTGACTGGCCCCATGTATGCATAGAGTTACGGGAAACGTACCTGACGTTTTGGCGTCTCGAAATTCAGAAGGCATGGATCTCAGAACATCGAGGAACATTCCGAGGTAATTTGAGTGAGTAATCAAGTTGACAAGAAGTGAAGAATTTTGCTGCTGATCTAGCACCCCTAAAAGGTTAAGGAGGACTAAGGCAGAGATTCTGCAGGTTTCATTGCCTCCATATGCATCGTCGCAGACCGTCTCCATAAACGTAGACCTCGCCGCTTTGATAACACTGTGGGCGTGCTCCTTGAATCGATGTTTCGATGAGTTCTTTGCCGTTATTCGGGAGAGATGTTTCGAGCATATCTGATATAGACTCTCTCTCAAGGCAGTATTGTCAGAGGTCTGAGATATTCCGTTGACACATACTTCGAAAAGGTAGTCAAGGCGTTCGTCAATCACATCGCCATTCGTATTGGCGGGAATGCTATCAAGCCTATCGATAAGGGTCTCACTGAGATGGGCCAACTCAATAGCCTCAGCAGAGTTTCCTGTGATCGACGACTCCAACTTTGGAAGAATCAATTGCAGAACTTGCTGAATAAATGAGACTAGATATGCCGTGTCCATTTTGCAAGTAACGGAGATGATAGCCACTAGCTCTGCCCAAGCTTTCAAAGCTAGAAATCGGTAAAAGCGGACATGACGAAATTCATTGGTGGCTCGTAAAAACAACAGGATTTTTTCCTTTTCGGCTGATACGTGTTCCTCGTTTTGCGGCGTTACCACGCCTGCAGTAGTAAGATCTTCCTTTAAGAGTTGAAGTAGCTCTCGAAGAGCGTCAAGATCATATAAGGAAATAGCTCCATCTTCCTGTGATCTAGCGCAGGTCTCAACATCAACGTCATGGAAATATTGAAGTTCTGGCCACGAGTAGGAGAAACCGATATCGATATCCGCAAAATCAAAAACATCAAATAAGGATGGATGCGCAATAGTCTGATCGCCATCAGTTATCGTGCTACCTAAAATGGTATTGAGAGTGTCTCTCTGAAGAGATGGCGAAGCTTGTTTATATGTAGCCCGTATTTCTGTTGTGGCGTATTCGTAAAGCAAAGTACGGAGAATCAGGAATTCGGACAGGGCTGTTGGTGATGAACGGAGCCAAAAATCGGCTTCGGTCGTCCGCAAATCATCCCATAAGGTGTCAACAGTGACAATCGGCTGAGAGATAAAGAGAACCGGCAACAAGTGGCCAGAGCGAAGATGAGGTAAAGTAAGATTGGATGAAAGGGGTGAAGCCCATAAGTCCATTAAAACCTGGAAGCCTAAACGCTTAAGATGGATCATCCAGGAGACTATCGATCCATCCGCTTCGAGTGGATAATTCTTGACAAACTCGAGAATAGAGTGCAGTAAAGAGATGCCATTTGTGAATAAGCCATCTGGCGAGATGTCGAGCGTATTCCCAAGGCAGGAGTAGCCAAGAAGAAGATGAGCAATTGTTGGCTTTTCTGGTGACATCTTCAGGCATTTGTCTAATAGCTGAAGTAATCCTATTTTTATAAGGTAACCTGAGGCTTCGGGGCCGCTTTCCAATTCACGCACATCGATATCCATCTGGGAGGCCAACGAGCGAGCAACGCGATCAGCCTCTATGTTTGAGTTCAACTGTTCAACCATTTGATTGGAAGCCTGCCATCGGGAAGATATGCTAGATGCCTTGTTTAATTTGCGAGAAGCAGATAATTTTTCTAAAAGAGTCAAGGACGTAAGAGTCAATTGTGGGTGTCCAGTTCCGCAATAAAGACTCAGATCCGAAATCAATTCTAGGTGATCAATCACACAGTCTTCGAAAGATGCGAGTGTAGAGTTGGCGATGGCGAAAGACGAGCTTTGTCCGGAGTTCTTTATCATTGGGCGTACAATGTTAAAGTACGTTGCCTGATGATCGACGATCAAGTTCATAATGTCAATACTTCGAACTAGGCTCGACACCAAGATGGAATCTGAAGAAGCTTTGGCAACTCCATCTACATCCCTATGAGAACAGGAAAATAGAACTTTGAGTACTTCCTCATTGAAAAGCCACTCCATGACTCGTGAAAAAGGATGTAAGCGGAGATATGTAGAGAATGTGGCCTTCCAGTTTGGCTGGGCGGATATTGATGGCTGGCTGATGATGCTAACCATGTTCTCGTTGAAGGACTTAAGACATGTAGCGGCAAAGTTCATGCAATTCCATTGCAAAAGATGTGATTCCTTGTCATCTGAAATGGGGCTCCTATTTGCAAAAGCTTGGCTCATCACATAATCAATATACGGTTCAATGCCAGGCATTCGATATGATGAACCTAACGACTCTGGAAATGGCAAGAGTAGCTGAGAATCCGGAGCATCAGATACTGGGGTAATCAATTGGGTTAACATCTCAACAAAGGCATTCATCTGGTCAAAGCTTTCTGTGATACGTTGAAAAGCGTGTCGCTCATTCCGTGCAGCCGGGCTGGAGCGAAGGGGTAATCTAGATAGTGCCAGCGGAAGGGAGCCAGAATTGGATATGCAAGCGTCGAGCGATGTCCACATCTCGTTGGAATGGGCTCCCGTCCGGTCTATCATAAGGCATCGCAAGGTAGTGAAGATAGCTGACCGTAAATGCTGAGGAATAGGCGCGGCGCAGAGTGTAAATAACATCGAGATTAGATTGACGGTTTGATGATGTAGTATCCAGTCTCGAATTTGTACATTTTCTCTACAAAGATGGCTGATGAGTCGAAGATAGCTAGTAAGCATAATTGGGCTTTCCGGTTCGTCGATGTCTGGAATTTCTGATTTACGCAGACGTAGAGTGGAGGATTGATTTGTGGAGGAACGCTCCGTGATCTTTGCAGAATATAGTTGGATCTCAGCAAACATTTGTGACCAGCTCATGGAAGAAGCCCTCCGGAACTTTGTACACGACACAGCGTCTTCGTCAGTAAGGAATTTATGTGCAGACAAAGAATTTTCTGCGCCGCCAGAGATGGAGCACAGCATTTCGCAAAATGCGCTTGCACGGGGAACTGTTTGCCGTTTCGAGACCCATTGGAGAAATCCGTATAGATTACCGTCAGGGTCTAACCAGAATTCTTGAGCTGCATCATTTCTGTTATCGAAAGAAAATGCAATGATTGCGAGTAGACACTCTAAGTGCATGCGAACTTCGACGGATCCCCGATGGACATTAGGAGAGACTGTGTCTCGTAGGGCGGTGATTTGATCTAACCGTTGTATGTCCTCTTCTGATTTCAACATTCGAATGGCATCAGGCATGTTTGCAATCAAAGACTCAGTAAAGCCTTCAACACTCTCCATTAGTAAAGCGTGGAAGTGTAATGACGGTCCCTCTGGCTCAAGAGAAAGTTGAACTCCGTCTTTCAACAGTAAAGCAACCAACTCATTCCTTTGAGCATGTTTCCATTCATCTTGACCGACTCCAGCGCAAAGACTAAGAATAAAACGAAGACCAGCATCTTCGAGGGCGGTGAAAAGAGTTTTCGATAACTTTGCAGACTCGTCGGAGGCATTGATTCCTTGAAGGTGGACACCCGCTCCATTGTCGAAGTACCAGCCACTGTATTCAGCCAGCCAAAGAACTACGACCGCTGCATGAAATTGTGGGAGAGCCCAACTCTGAGAATCTTTAGATTCAGCGATCACTTTATGTAAGGATCTCGCGTCATCAATGCCTTGTCCTTCAGAAGAACCATACTGCGCTGCTGCGGCTATAATTGAAGGAATGTAATGGGCCAAGAGTATATCAAATTTGTCAATCCTTTTCGATTTTTCAAGAAGCTTCCGAAAATCCTCTGAACTTGTGTATGTGCCCTTGAATAGATAGGATAAAATGGCCCCTAAGGACTCATGTTGTTTTCCCAGGCTTTGGCGTTGATATTCAATAACTTCAAGAATGTCGGCCTCCTGTGATTGTCCAACAATTGAAGCCTTCTGTATTTGTTCTCCCAGAAGGACCAGCCATTTTTCTATGTCCGTCATAGCGTCCATGCATTTCCTCGCAAAAAGAGAGCCATTGCGCAAAGCAGAATTCTGGATTTCAAGAATTGAAGCTACGTACTCCTTCATAAGAAGCTGGGTATCCTCTCTTTCAACTTCAAATGATTCTTGGAGCACTAAGCGAAGGCATTCTAGGACAAATTCTCTCTGTTCGTGAAAGCGGATTATAGAGCTCACGATGGGGGAGCGATCTAACTTCCTGGAGTCAGACTGAGCGCGTATATAGTACCGCGCAGCTTCGATTTCATCGATATCTAGAGCATCTGCTACCTGCAGGACTTCTTGTTGGAATTCGATGTTGACCTCGTATTCGACATCGTCAAGCTTGATTTTACCTAAAGTCAAGGGCATATTAGCACACAGTACCGTGGTTATTGTTACTTAAGCCAGTGAGGCCCAAACAACTGACCGGAAAGGACAGACTTTCTACTGTCGTTGTTTTTGGGTGGCTTGTCTAAAAGACCTCTGAAATCCTGAAGTGTTGCCTCCAATTCGGCCACAAGTCTCTCTGCGTTTGGTAGAGCAAACCTGGACAAAGCCGAGAGGTCCTGGTAGAGCCCCCGCAGGTTATCGCAGCCCCTGTCCCCTTCCATCATGAGGTTCGGCGTAGTGCTGTTGAAGGGCAGGATCTCTGGTTGTTATTTTCGAAAGCGACGCCGGGTTCAACAACCTGAGCTAGCGACCAAACGCGACAAAAACGCCAAGCGACTATCCGCAAGGGTTAGAAAACAAGCTCCAGACGAAGCGCAAGACGACAACGAAGGTGAAAAACAGTCAATTGATTCCTCGGGCTTTCTCTTTCACTCCATTCGGACACATGCAGTGCTGATGCAGCCTGAAGCCTTCAGTGTTTGGGGATGAGCATGAGCTGACGTAGCGTTATCATGGGCGAAATCACCGTTGATCAAGCTGTCAATCTGATATCTTCTGGCAAGCTTAAAGAGCGCGTAGATGGCCTTGAAGGTATAGTGTATAGTGTCTCCTGGCCGTCTACATTCACTGCGTGTACTGACCAAGTATTCTCTGTCAGATCTCAAACATATTTTACTTCAAAATCGGCGTTCGTCTAGACTGTACGCATAGACGTGATTGACCCTAACATATGTTCGCAGTGACTTATATGTGTATGATCTAGGGCGTCCCTGAGTGATAAGGTATATCACGGAATATTCGAAACTCTTTTTCGATTTATTGCTATAGAGAAGTCCGCTTTTAGCAAGAATAGTCGAGCCCTTTCGAAGACGCAGGCTGCAGGTCGGCTATCAAAATGCGCTGGCGTCATCCGTACAGCAGTCGAGGTTTCCCTCCGACAGCTCCGAGCTAGAACTGTGACAGCTCTCGTAAATCACATTGTTGATTCATTGACTGCTCCGGGTGAAGGGCTGTGGGAGCCACTAAGCAATGACTACATCAAAGCTCTACGAACTATTCTCCAGTACCCACCCCATGTCGAACATCTTCGTAAAGATGACTGGTGTGATGTCCTTGATTTTTGTCTTCGAGGAATTAGCCTTGTCAAGGAGGGCACCTCTTTCCAGATGAGCATTCGCAGTGGTCGTCTAGTTCCACCAGAGGAGTTGAGCCAAGGTAGCTGCTCTTCTACGAACCCAACGTCTTTGCCACGCAATACATCCATGAGGCACGACACCAAGGGCAACCTAGAGGACTTTGAGGTTTGTATCCAGCTATTGGTATCATGTCCTTGCATGCCGGTATTAGAGGCAGCACCGCAGCTACTGCGCAACCTCACAAAGTATATTTCCTTGTTAAATCCCTTGGGAAGTGTACCCTACGCTGCATTTAATGCCCTCAATACAGTTCTTTCTATCGTTATTACTGAGAATATTACGTTGGCACAGGATACCCTTAATGAAGTGTTTCCATCGATAACAAAGCATTGGACAACAAAGTCTGCGCTACTCAAGGAAGAAATGCTAGCCACACTTATAATTGGCAAGGAAATTTTGTGTGTAAGAGGCCAGGTTTCACGGCTGGAGATGGACATTGAGGTTGTCCAAACCGTACTAGATCGACTGCACTCCGAATACATCCGGCTCCCCGAAAGGGATATATTACAGATTGACGAGCTGTCACTATCCACCGATTCTGACATGCTTCAGGTAGGTGTACGCTACATATCCCCAATGGTAGGGACGTCTAGATCTACACAAAATTGGGCTATACTGTCACTCATTGCAGCATTCTCAAGGTATGTAGATGCCTACAACTCAAACAAAAATAGGGGTACAGGAGCAGAAGATGCCTCAGTTAAGAAGCAGCACCTGTCCTCGAGAGTCGAAGACACATTTCGTGACGCCTCACTGGCTATCGGCGTAAGTCGCATTTGCGCTTTGCAGTTGATACCCTTCATTCTTTCCGAGGTCGAACCCGAGATTGGTGATCTCTCTACGTTGCTGGGGAGACTAATTACAAATATGCTCGATGATAATATAATGGTTGCATCCTGGAGTACTCTTACTCTCTCAAGGTCAGTTTTATCTCAACTTGGTAACTTTTTCAACAAGTTGACATTCAAAGCCTTGCCTCTTGCAAGGAGGCGAAATCAGAAAGACTGAAGGGGCAATGGCTGCAAGCTTGGGAGCTGAGCGTACGAAACGTCTCATCCCCAACCATTTCGCGCGTTGTTTGCCACCTGATGAGCGTTTTCATACGTCTTCAGCTGTTAGAATTCTCAGACATAGCCCATACCCTAGATTTACTTGTGTCATCAGCGGATCTGAATGGCCCTGCGAATTTAAACGACTCGGCCTTTTGCTTCTGGATCAACGTTCTGGAGTTGTGGCTTCATGCAAATACCACCCAAAGCCAAGACCTTGCAAAACAGGCATGCGTATGGTTGAGAAATAAATGGTCGCTAGGTATTCTAAGTACCTTCCTATAACTGAATCGAAACTTACTGAGACCTTATAGTCCCGACAGATAGAAACCAAACTAACCACATAGCAACTTTTGCTCGTCCGATACCCCTATTGAGATTTCTCATTTCTTGCTCTGGAGTTGCTATACCTACAATCAAGTCGCCTTTCATAGGACCCGTCGGTCAAGTCATCAAAACCTGGGTCTCTATTCAACAAAACTCGGAACTTATAAACTATCTATTGCTTGCAGAAGGCACCCAGGCTCGGCCCAAAGAAAAATATATGGTCGAACCTATTTACGCTGCCCCTGAACCCAACATTTCTGAAGCTTTGATTCTGGATCTCATTCAAAATAAACTCGATAATTTCCACCAAGTCTGGACTTCGCTGTGCTCCGAGAGGGGACACCATGTGACTTTAGACATCATTCAAATTCTGACCTCTCTTTGCTTGGTGTCTTACGTACTAGCTGACTTCCTCCCCTCTCAATCGGTGAAGTGTCAGAATATTCAGGAAACTACGGATAAGCTATGGGGTAATCTTTGTGAAAAGCTTTCAAAGGAAGAAGAGCACCTTAACGGATGTTTGGCGGTTCTGGCTCCACTTGCACTATCAATGAGGGCCCCTTTCGACCCGAAAAATATTCTTTTGCGGGGTCTAGCTAGGATGACGAACTTTCTTGTACCTATTTTGGAACAGTGCAAGGTATCACATGAAGTTAGTTCTCAGGCTAGCGACCCCATGGACATTGATACTAGCTTTTCATCTCAGAGCCCTACAACAGCGGGAATGGAAAATGTATCCAGAGTCAACCGGAAAGACAATGACATCCTGCTATTTGAAGACAGCTCGTCCATGAGGATTGCTACATCCATTCAACTCTCAATAATTGCCAAACTCCAAATGACGGAGGATAATCCCATGATAATAGACGATTTGATTAATGGGTATCTAATGACTATGACTGAGCTGGAAATCCTCGTGGGCTGGCAATTCGTCATAGATCTTTTGAAAGGGAATTCGGAAATTTCAAGGACCAACGCTTGCAGTTTGTTAGAACGTTTTGGGGAAAAATGCCTAGAGACTTACGACCTCGAAGGGTGCGAAGCTGCAGTCTGTGCCTGCATTAATCTAGTAGGTTGCTTTGTCAACCTTTGGACTACGCAAGAGCGAGATGCTTTATTTGAATCGGCGTCCGAGCTCTATGTGTGGTTTACCGACGTCTTATTGCAAGAGGGTCTTGGGTCTCCCAAGATACTCATTAGGCTCGCAGACCTTTCGGAGACTATATTAATGGCTAATCCAGCCCACTCAAGAGAACATCAGCAAGCGTCTCCCCGAACAGTTCTTTTCAAAATTCTCAGTGATGGCGACTTAGCCGTGAAATTTCATGTATCACAGCTGATACCTGATATATTTAGTCGTTTTGTGTTAAAAGAGCACGATGCTATTCTCGACGATATCATCGATAGGTTGCCCCAAAACTCAGACTGGGCTGAAGGCATTGCGATACGGCTATATCTCTTTGCTCAACTTGCCTCTCGGTGGCATACACTTCTACGGCAAAGCATCTATCGTATCTTTGAAACATCTGGAAACGTCCCTGCATCTATTCCACATGCTAAAGCCTGCCTTCGTGTGGTCTCAAAGGCCCTTGGTCTTAAAAACTCTAGAGAAGTGTTTCAACTATTCACACCGCAAATAATATATACGTGGATGGAGAAAGAGACAGTGACGGATATTCCATTTGAGGTATTCGACTATGCCAGTCTCCAAGAACTTCTGTCTGATATTCAGGACGAAATTGTTGGACAGACCGCGATGCGAGTAAAAAGCGATGATCAAAAAGCGATCGAAGTGTGTCTAAACGTCTCGTTTAAAGACCTTCTTCATACTTCTTTTTACAAAGCCGAGGCATACAGTGTGGCCCGAGATATTAGCATGCCTCCCTCTCAAGAAATTGGTGCCAAAGGTGCGGAGCGCGGTATTATTAACCTACTTGGAAAGGAGGTGTTTTTCAAATTGTCCGAAAAGTTTTTCCCTCAGACAGTTGCCACTCTTTTCGGAAGTATAGACCAGACAGAACAGATCTACAGAGCATTTGAGAAACGGCCGTCATTTAGCCATGCTTTAAAAGCTTGGCAAGATATACATGAAAAGAGCCACTCTACGTCGATTCTTCCACTAAGTCAACAACCGTGTTTTCGGGCAAAATGCTTACTCGACGAGATAGAATTTTTGTGTAAAAGGAGTGGATTTGACGTCGAAACTATGTGGACGCCATCTCTAATCTGTTTTATTGCTAGGACGCTCTTAGATTCAACCCATCCCGCACTTGGCACTTTGCATACCTGTGCAGTCATTCGCAAGCTTAGGATATTGATTTGTCTTGCTGGCCAAATAGCCCTTTACGACTATCCACTCGAAATGCTTTTACGTGGCATGATACCATTCCTTTCAGACTTCCACTGCGCCGAGGATGCAATAGGTATAATCTGGTATCTGATTGAGCACGGCAAAGCGTATCTCACGGACAACCCTTCATTCACTGCTGGCCTAGCCGTCTCAACGTTGGCTTCTTTGCGAGAATTTTTGTCCGCTCCTCATGACACTACCACTCAAAAGACTCATTATACAGCAGCAGTTTCCAAGGCACAAGAGTTCCACCTCTGGTTCTCGGAATTTCTGAACAGATACTCACCTTTAACTGAGACTAACTCTACTTCGCTAAACGAGTCCTCGGTAAAGTCATTACGATCAATTATCCAAGCATCTCAGAATATTCAGCTTTCGGGTAACGGTATCAAGGGAACCCATGAAAGTGCGCTTATCTTAGAGCTTTTAGAAGACAAGATATCTGGACGGAATCTTTTAAAAACACATACGAGCAACCTTATGCTATCCCAGCTGTGTAATAATTTCCAGAGGCCCGATAGCTTTCGCGAAGACATATTGGGTGACGACGGAATTGCCGCTTCCCATGCTATGACTTTGTGGTCCTCTGTTGAAAATCAACTTCATGGGAAAGGGTACCGCTTGTGGCTGGCTCGAGCGCTCGGCCGTGCATATGCAGCGACAGGAGTGATAAGCCCTTCATTCCGCAAAGAGCAACGGTCCGAATTTCTGAACTATTCGCACTCTAACTTCCTCGCTGGTTCAAAAACTGCAATCTTACATATATTGTGTGATTCGCTTTCGAATAGCAGTGGGCCTGTTGGCCTTGCTGAAAGGACATTGCAGGTAATCTTGAACAAACTATCTAGAGAACCAGAATTTGTGGAATGCTTAGAAGTCATTCCAAGAACCTTTTCCAAGGCCTTAACATGGGAACCCTACCAGTGCCCTGAGCTTACATTATCCATTTCAATATTAGCTCCATTCATGATCCTTCCCCAGAGCAGTGCAAATATGCTGGCTTCTGAATTTTCCCAACACTTAGCGCTATTTCTATGTCTCAAAGTGACTCAGGATGCAGTTATTGGAGCTTTGCCCAAGATTATCTTCGACGTTCCATCGTTTGCTGCCCAGCTGCTACCATACATTCTCCATGATGTGTTATTATCGGAGATTGACGGAAAGCAAAGCACGAGAGAGGAACTTTCAGCCCTCTTTAAGACTGTTTTTCGAGAAGTCAATGACTCTACTTCCCCCCATGTCCGGCTTATAATCACATGCATCCTATATCTTCGACACCAGCCTCTACCGCGTGAAACTACTATGAGTGAGCGAAATGGTTGGCTCAATGTTGATTACATGGAAGCCGCGATTGCTGCTACTAGGTGCCAGATGTATAAAACATCGCTACTATTTTTGGAAATCTACTACTCCCAAATAGCTGGGGCGACCAGAAGATCTTCTACAGCAAAAGCACCAGAGCCCACTGATTTGCTTCATTGTATATTTAAGAATATCGATGATCCAGACTCCTTCTATGGGATCCAGCAAGACCAATCGCTTGAAGCTGTACTGCAAAAATTGAAGCATGAAAGCACTGGCCTTAAGAACTTGTTTTTTCAAAGTGCAAATTTCGACACTGAGCTTAGGCTAGGGCAAAATTCGAGCGATTCTGGCCTCTTTGAAATGGTCAAAGCTCTTAACCTTACCAACCTACAAGGGATGTCAAGTGCTATGTTTCGCTCTTCTCCTAATATAGGGACAGACAATGACGCATTTGACCAGATGCTTTCCGCCCGGCTGTATTTACAGCAATGGGATATCCCGGTACCTATAACAACTTCTCCCACAGGAACGCTGTTTAAATCTTTGCAGGCATTAAATGGATTAGAAGATAAAGTCCAGATAGTCAAGTCGCTAGATGAATGCTTCCTTGATGTTGCCGCTTTTCTTAATAAGGAGAACCAGTCCTTGAGTTCTCTAAAATCATCTATGATCGTTTTGGGAATTCTTACGGAGTTAGATGAGCTGATTGTTTCCAATAACGTCAGTCAAATTCAAGAGGCGTGGGAAAGGTTAACGCATCGTAGCCTATGGTTGAAGCCTGAAAGGTAGCTATATGCTTTTACTTGGTGAATGTCCTTGATTCGGGTGGCTAACAGCAATTTACACGCATAGTTTTCAAGATATCGTACAGATATTAATCAGTCGGGAAGCCGTTTTCTCGTCAATAAGCCGCAAGCCTCATTTAAAAGAAATAATCAATATAAGTCACAAGGATGCTCAACTTCTGCATGTCAAATGCATAAGGCAATCGCTCAAAGTCAGCAGAGAACACGAAGTATTACAGGCGGCACTTCAGTCAGCAATGTCGTTATCAAAATTAGTTCAATCCTGTGACAGTATGGGAATCAAAGTCGATGCCGCTGCAGCGTTAGACCTTGCCAATGTCCTTTGGGATCAAGGAGAAATGAAGACTTCAATTCAAATTTTACAACAACTTAGTGACCAAAAGGACCTGAAAAATCAGGCTATTCCAGTGAGCCCGGCAGAGGTATTAGCCAGCTTGGTAAGATTTTTGGAATATTTCTTTCTTTTCATTTTCTTACATTGAAATAGGGCCACCATGTCGCCGAGGCAAGACTAGAACAGCCAGACGCCATAATCCAAAGTTATCTCATTCCAGCTATTAAAGAACTCAAAGGGCAATACCTTGGTGAAGAAGCTGGTCTAGTATTTCATCAATTTGCAACATTTTGCGATCAGCAACTGCAGAACTCGGACCTTTTAGACGATTTTACCAGACTTGAGCAACTAAGATCTAGAAAACTCAAAGAGTTAACCGACCTCGAGAGTATGATGAAATCATCTGAAGGAAAAGCAAAAGATCAGTTGCGTATCTATCGCGCGAAGGCAAAGCAATGGTTTGACTTAGATGACCGAGAATACCAACGCTTGAAAAAAAGTAGAGAGACTTTCCTATACCAGTGCTTGGAAAATTACCTTCGGTCCTTGAAAGCATGCGATACATATGGAAATGATGTCCTTCGCTTCTGTGCATTATGGCTTGATAATTCGGATAACGAGCAAGCTAATGACGCTGTCCACAAGCATTTATCAGACGTTCCTAGCCGGAAATTTGCTACACTAATGAATCAGCTGTCTTCAAGGATACTCGATGTTGCAGACACTTTTCAACCGTTGATTTCATCGTTGATTTTCCAGATTTGCGTTGATCACCCATATCATGGGATGTATCATATGTTCGTCAGCGGCAGATCAAAAAAGGACAATGATCCAAAGGCTATATCACGCTATAATGCAGCTGGTAAGATTGTGGATGCTATACAAACCTCAAAAAGATCTGCAGAATGGCTAGCCATACATAATACTAGTCATCATTACCTAAATTTTGCGGCTGAATCAGTGGATGGGAAAGTGAAAAGCGGTGCTACGCTGGTATTAAAGAAATCTATCTACGGGACGCGACTCCAAAGTGCCATCTTAAACACGAAAATTCCGCCGCCCACGATGACAATTCCTCTTCGCACTGATTGCAATTATGATGATGTCCCACATCTTGTTACATTCCAGCCAACCTTTACTATAGCATCGGGTGTTAGTGCCCCAAAAATAGTGACGGCTGTGGCGTCAGACGGGATGCGGTATAAGCAACTAGTGAGTTCAGAGCACTACTCTATAGAGCTACATTCAATAACTAAAACATGCCTTCACTCTAGTTCAAATCCGGAAATGATGACTTGCGACAAGACGCAATAATGGAGCAAACGTTTGAACAAGTTAGTGACCTACTTCGGGACCATAGAGATACCCAAAAGCGAAGACTAGGTATCAGAACATACAAGGTACTGCCGCTTGCTTCCAACTCTGGAATCATTGAGTTTGTTCAAAACACAATGCCTTTGAATGATTACCTGCTTCCTGCACACCAGAGACATTTCCCACGAGATCTGAAGCCAAACCAATGCCGAAAATTCATCAGTGACGCCCAAGGAAAATCTAGAGAACAACGGGTCAAAGCGTATCGTCATGTCACAGACCATTTCCATCCTGTCATGAAACACTTCTTCATGGAGAAATTCCCCAACCCAGACGACTGGTTTAGTAAAAGGTTAGCTTACACCAGGAGTACGGCAGCAATTTCTATGCTCGGACATGTGCTAGGCTTGGGTGACCGACACGGGCACAATATCTTACTGGACACCGTTACCGGAGAAGCCGTCCATATAGACTTGGGTGTAGCTTTTGAGCAAGGCCGTGTTCTTCCGGTCCCGGAAGTCGTTCCGTTTCGACTAACAAGGGATCTTGTGGATGGTATGGGAGTTACTAAAACTGAAGGAGTATTTCGGCGATGCTGCGAGTTCACACTTGAGGCTCTTCGGCAAGAATCTTACAGCATCATGACAATTTTGGATGTCCTGCGATACGATCCACTCTATAGCTGGACGTTGTCTCCACTCAGAAAGAAGAAAATGCAGGATGCTCAGGGGGCAGGCAACGGCACGGTCTCATCCGTTGGGGGCGGACGAAACACAAGCGCCAACGAGCCGAATGAGGCAGATAGAGCCCTGACGGTCGTTCGAAAGAAACTAGGGAAATCACTCAGCGTGGCGGCCATGGTGAACGAGCTGATTCAACAGGCAACAGATGACCAAAATCTTGCTGTCTTGTACTGTGGTATGTTGAGTGATATCCCCGTTTGTCATATATCGAACTGATACTAACTACCGGCTCAATATAGGTTGGGCTGCATACGCCTAGTAGTAAGGAACCCACCAACTAACATATGGATAACTATCACCTCTCACACCCGCAAATAATTCTCTGGGACAGTAGATAGGTACGCTCAGGAGGTGACCGCTCTTCCCATCTCATTGCAAAGCACGCATACAAACAAGCTATAGTTGTATATATATCAATGTATATCATACTACCATATAACTTTTTTTGGGTCGTTACTCGTGCTTTAGTAACGCATTTGGATTAATACTGTCCGGTTCTCGGTGAAATAGGGGGTGGCCGCAAGTGGTTCACGTGATAGCTGGTTTGGCCGGGCCCGGCTCGGGTCTATTTAAATGCTATGGACGTTGGTGCTAAGGACACAGTGTATCCATCCTCTCAAATTCCCAAATTCCCTCTTCACGGCGTAATATCCATCTTGTGCACGCTGGTTCTTAGGAGATAAGCAGACGATACAAGCCCCCAAAGGTATTCGACGCTGCCAGATGGCTGATTGTCCATCTTCCAATAAGGGCATCGCCGTGTTCTCTGGTGGGAGTGCCGCGAATAACTTAGTAGATGTGTTTAGTGCCATCCGAGAAACTAAAGATTGTCCTCTAAGCTATATAATTCCCATCAGTGACAATGGTGGATCTTCGTCGGAACTCATCAGATTCTTTGGTGGGCCTGGTATTGGGGACGTTCGAAGTAAGGCAATCTTTACTCCCCTTTTCATATCAAGAGCCTAACGGGTGTCACGAAAGGCAGGCTAGTACGCTTGATCCCGGATTCGCCAAATGATCCGGAACGTGCTGGTATCAAGACCTTTTTCAATCACCGACTTTCGTCTAATGCCAGCGTTGCCCATGACGAGTGGTATTCCATTGTCGAGGGAAACTCGCCTTTGTGGCAATCTATTACTACTGCTAAAAAGGAGCTCATCCGTTCTTTTTTGAACTTACTAAACATGGAGATCTTGAAGCGAGCTAGGCCTCCGTCCTCTACCTTTGACTTTACTTCGGCCAGTGTTGGGAATCTCTTCCTAACCGCTGCTAGAATATTTAGCGGTAGTTTTGAGAGTGCTATTTATCTTCTTGCGAGTATATGTTCCGTTCCTATTGACAACGTGCGGGTTGTTCCGGCGATTAATTCGCCCTTTTCTCATCACATTTCTGCCTCTCTTGAGGATGGGACCGTAATTGTTGGCCAAAACAGCATTTCTCACCCAAGCGAAGCAACCGCAGTACAGCCAATTCCTTCATTCAGACGCCCAAGCCTACTCTTAGCCGACGAAGAGGATATCAACAATGAATCAGATGATCCATTATACGAGGAAAGCCATTTACCCGGATCGCTTCCAACCCTACGAAATAAGAATATCAAATTTAGCAAAACGGTCGTTGACGAGCTCCCCAGCCGCATTTCGCGAATTTGGTATATCAACCCCTATGGGCAAGAGATAAGACCGCCGGCAAATCCCCGTGTGCTAGAAACCTTGCAATCATCCCAGGTGATAATCTACAGCATTGGTTCTCTCTACACCTCTCTTATACCTTCTATCATACTTAGGGGAGTGGGTCGTGCAATAGCCACAGGCCCTGCAAGGCAAAAGATATTGATACTGAATGGCTCATTGGACCGTGAGACGGGACCGAGCTCTCAACCTTTAGTGGCATCTGAGTTTGTTGAAGCCATCGTTCGAGCGGCGGAGGAGAGCCGTACTCAACACATCCCAAATTTGCCTCTGAAAAGTCCATCCTCACCCAAGGTTAGCCCACCATCGATAAGAAGGCCTAAAGAGCCTTATTCGTCCTATGTAACGCATATCTTACATCTTGACGGGCCAGGCACACCCCAGGTCGATCGAGGACGCCTAAGTGAGATGGGGATCGAGTGCTTGCGACTGTACGGCAGAAAGATAGTCAACGAGGATGGGGTTACGGTAGGCATGAAATATGATCCAAATGCTTTGGTTCAGGCCTTAGAAGTGGTGCTAGGCCGAAAAGGGGATGCTATGGTTAGAGTTGGGCTGAGTGGTGAGAGAAGCAGACGAAACACAATGGAGGGTGTTTGGCGAAAGGAGACACCTCTGAACTCTCTGACTACGGGAAGCTAGACTGCGGATAGCTGAGATGGATAACCTGCCAGTCGAAGGTAATATGTCAAGATTGTTTCTTGATACACTAGTAAATACAACGACTAGAAGTTAGGTAAGTAGAATAGCTATGCCGCAAGAAATTTACCCAGGAACGCTCATTGAAATGATTAAAAGAAGCGACCTTCCCACTATCCTTCCTCCGCTATTAGCAGGAATCTATAAGCATTGCTATCAAACATATTAGAAACTCCAAATATGCACTCACGCCCTATGGTTCCTCATATTGTGCGATACGAATAAATCCGGTTAAGATTTCAGCTTCCTTTCTTTGTTGTTAATTTAAGCTGTAAAGGAACGAGGTTTCGCCGAGGGTTTGGTGTATCTATCTTGGATATGGCTTTGCGGCAGACCGGACAGCTACCTCGCGTCGTTTTGCCGCCACCTTCAAGCGTACGGCGGCCTTCGTTGTATTTGAGGGTATCTATAATACATTTGTGACAAAATAAATGCCCTATACACGCACATGTGGTAAGCAACGTTTCTCTGTTTGAGATTATATGTACGCGTATACTTACCACATATCGTGGCCGTTGCATTCTCGGGAACATCCATACAAATAGGGCATTTGTATGCTGTGAGTGAGGTTCGCGCCTCTTTTGGGGAATCTGTACTTTGTTGGGCTAGGACGGCGTCCTCACGCTGCTTAGCAAGGACCCTGGCCAGAGAAGATGAATCGTTGACCCCAGTCAGATCCACGGCTTCAATGTCCTCTGACGATTCGCTGCTTTCACGCCGCTGTGCTTGTGAAGACGGGCCGGCTATGGAGCCAGCATTATCCACTCTCCGACGCTTAGTTTCTTCTCTATGGTGGCGACCTAAGCTGGAGGAAGAACGAAGTGTGCTGTTCCACGTAGGGTATGCCGGCGACATGGGCCTCCCAGTGTTGGCAGGGGTTAATATCGGAGACGATGTGGTCAGATCGACGAAAGAGGCGTCCATGGCGAGCAGTAGGTGAGGTAGCAAAGAGTGCACAGCCAAAAACAATCCACCCTAATCATACAATATTCTTATATATTTGACCCGCTAATGTGACGACCACAAGGTGAGTGAACTGTGAGGCGTGCGAGCTCTCGAAAAGTCATGGAATGGAAAACGCCACACCCAAAGTGACGCAAGGCAGAGCTGAGAGCTGTCCTACGGAGATAGTGTCCGTACTGCGTGTGTCTGGGATAACGAGGATCTCATCGGCGGCGATGACGGCGTGAAGTTGGAATTTGAATGAGAAAGAGAACCGCGGCTGCTGATAAGCGCCCGACAAGAACCCGGGCCGACGATAACCCGGCGCAATCTAGACAAATGACTAATCGATAAGCGCGTATCACGTGAAAGCGTACTTCCAAGGGGAATCGGGAGAAAGTCTGCGGCGTGAAGAATGCGCAGAACCCCAGGAAGCAAGCAGTCGCGTGGCCAGGATAATGATACATGAGCTACGGGCGAGCGTTTGACCTGTGCGCCGGACCCGCTGCTATCGCAGAATGAGTTTTCAGTCGCGCAATCATGCAGGTCTTCACCCGCAGATCATATAAACGCGCCTTGTCAACCTCCCTGAAGGCGCCGCTTGCGATATCAGGGTGGAATGCACCGGTTTCTTCGTTCAGGAACTATGCGGACTCACCAGCACAAGTCACTGCAGAGATCGCGTCGAAAACGAGCTCGCTTGCAGGTAAGCGTTCTCCCCAAAATTCGTTGTCTCGACAAAGTACTCATGCACTTTCGCCTCTAGTCCCGTGTACCGGACGCTTTAACGAGATCGGAGTTCAGCAACTCAGCAGCGTCGTTCATCCTCAAGTTTTCCGCAGTAATCCAACGCCCCCAGATCCGGAGCTAGTTGCGCTAGCACAGGACCATCTTTCACGGCACGACTTGCTCGGAAAGGCACAGGATGGCTCCGATCCGATCGCATTTGGCCTCCCTACCCTCAAGGGGGACACTCTTGACGAGCACTTTCATAGGTTGGGGATGGATGCGTCCGAACCCTTCTTGAGCAACGCGAAACAGTATGCTACGGTCCACTTACCCCAGCAGCCGCGAAAATGGATTCGACAGAGCGGCTGGACGAAATATACTGCAGATGGAACGGCGGAGAAGGTTGACGCTCCTGACGAAGACGTGCTCACATTTGATACTGAGGTCATGTGGAAAGAGCACCCATTTGCTGTAATGGCTTGTGCAGCAGGCCCAAGCGCTTGGTATGCGTGGATCTCACCGTGGCTTTTGGGCGAGTCTGAAAACGTCCAGCATTTGGTACCAATGGGGGACATGTCAAAATCTCGAATCATCGTAGGCCACAATATCGGGTACGATCGAGCGAGGATACTCGAAGAATATGACATTAGACAGTCTCGGAATTTTTTCATCGATACAATGTCCCTTCACGTGGCTGTGAACGGCATGTGCTCGCAGCAAAGGCCTACCTGGATGAAGCACAAGAAAAACAAGGATCTGCGAGACAAGCTGACCCGCGAAACTGAGTCCGCCGAGCTCGCATCTATCGTTGAAAACAAAATGCTCAGCGAGGAAGAGGAAGAGCTTTGGGTAGGCAGAAGCTCAATCAACTCTCTACGTGACGTCGCCAAATTTCACTGCAATATAACAATTGACAAAGCTCAGCGAAACTACTTTGGCGAACTTAACCGTCTTCAAATCAGCGAACGACTGGACGAGCTACTCGACTATTGTGCCGCCGATGTTGCCATCACTCATCGCGTATACAAAAAAGTCTTCCCCAATTTTCTAGAAACCTGTCCACATCCTGTCAGTTTCGCCGCATTGAGACATCTATCGTCGGTCATCCTTCCCGTCAACGAAACTTGGAAAGAGTATTTGAAGAATGCTGAGGCGACATACCATTTCTCCCTGGAAAACATACAAAAACGATTACTCGAACTTTGTGAGAGGGCTCTTGATGTAAAAGATAAACCGGAGGTTTACCAAAACGATCCATGGCTTCGACAGTTGGATTGGTCAGGTCAAGAAATCAAAATGGTTAAAGGTAAAAAGAAAGGAGATCCGCCACGGCCAGCGGCCCGGCAAAAGAAGCCTGGGATGCCAAAATGGTATAAAGATCTGTTTCCGACGAGCAAAGCGGACATTAACATCACTGTTCGTACCCGAATTTCGCCAATTCTCCTCAATCTTTCATGGGATGGATTTCCATTAGTTTGGTCTGATAAATATGGATGGACGTTTGAGGTCCCACGAAAACAACTACACAAATATGAAAACCAGGCGCTTGTCGCATGCGACATGTCCGAGGAGACTAATTCTGCTTTACATCAGCGTAAAGATTACGCGTACTTCAAGCTTCCACACAAAGATGGACCGGATGCTCGCTGTGCAAGCCCGCTTTCGAAAGGGTATTTACAGTATTTTGAAAGTGGGAAGCTTTCATCACAATTCCCGCTGGCCAAAGAAGCGCTAGAAATGAACGCTTCTTGTTCGTACTGGATCAGCGCCAGGGATCGGATCAAGTCACAAGTGGTCGTATATGAGAAAGATCTAATAGAAAGAGGTCCTTCCCATGAGGGGTCTTCTTCGAACTCCGAAGTGGGCTTCATACTCCCACAAGTCATCCCTATGGGAACAATCACACGCAGGGCAGTAGAAAATACTTGGCTCACCGCGAGTAATGCTAAATCAAACCGAGTCGGCTCTGAACTTAAGGCTATGGTTCGAGCACCTCCCGGATACGTATTTGTCGGTGCTGATGTCGACTCAGAGGAACTTTGGATAGCAAGTCTTGTTGGAGACGCTCAATTTCAACTGCATGGGGGAAATGCCATTGGATTCATGACCCTCGAGGGCACAAAGGCAGCTGGAACAGACTTGCACTCAAAAACAGCAAAGATTCTGGGCATTTCTCGAAACAACGCAAAGGTCTTCAATTACGGTAGAATATATGGCGCCGGGTTGAAGTTCGCTGCGACACTTTTGCGACAATTCAATCCTTCTTTATCCGAAGCGGAAACGAAAACTGTGGCAACTAAGTTGTATAAGGAGACAAAAGGTACCCGAACGACGCGCAGGATCTTGAGTGAAACCCCATTTTTAAGAGGTGGAACAGAGTCATTTGTATTCAACAAGCTTGAAGAGTTTGCAGAGCAGGAGAGGCCTCGTACTCCCGTTCTAGGTGCTGGTATTACTGAAGCCTTGATGAGACGTTTTATCAACAAGGGTGGTTTCATGACCTCGAGGATCAATTGGGCGATCCAGTCGTCTGGGGTGGATTATCTTCACTTACTCATCATATCGATGGATTACCTCATTAGACGCTTCAACCTGGATGCTCGGCTTGCTATTACCGTCCACGACGAAATCCGGTATGTAGTAAAGGAGGCTGACAAATACAAGGCGGCAATGGGATTGCAGGTCGCAAATCTCTGGACGCGCGCAATGTTTTCGCAGCAGATGGGCATCGATGATCTCCCACAGTCCTGCGCATTCTTTTCGGCCATCGATATCGATCATGTCTTACGAAAAGAAGTCGATATGGACTGCGTTACGCCTTCTCATCCAAACAAAATCCCGCATGGTGAATCACTAGACATTAACCAGCTTCTCGCTAAAGGAGATATGGCGAGACTAGACTCATCAATAAGTCCGTTAGTACCACCCACCCCTGAGAAGTACGACTACATTCCTCGAAAACCCGTCATGTCCTCCCTGCAGAGCTCCGGCAGCACGGACTTCATCAGAGCGCAGATCACTAGCAACGATAATGAGCTCCGCGAGCTAATAAAAGAGGCAATGAAGAAGAAAGCGCCCACTTCGAAAGGCGTAACAACAACGACCCCAAAACGAGGGCCAAAATCACAGATACCACCATACGCGGAGCCGCAAAAGGCTATTCTTATGGATATGCAACCCGATTTCTTCCCACCGTCTTTTGCGAAATCATCCTCCTTCACTACACACCGCTCTAGTTGGAAACCCAGATCGGCCTCCGCCTAACCGACCACCCTTTCAGTATTCGAGCCTTGAGCACTACGAACTTTGATCTATCCTTGATATCTCTAATCTCACGCTACGTTACGATGTAATGTCATTCAAGCACAACCTGCCTTTTTCACACACACCGTTATTCGAATTTTCCCGCAACCAGCCGACACTGGTGCTTCCTTTCTGTACACATACGTCTTCTTTCGCTCATGTTCACTACGTCAGTATATCTTGGGGCGGTGCATCTTCCAATCTTGTACGGGAGCCAGGAGTAAGGATTCAGCTGTATTATAGTGGGACGCAACATTCTATCTTAATAAATCCTGGACATTAAACAGTATAAATGTACTCCGTAGAGAGGGAGAATATCATGACTACCGTTCCTTTCATTAACTCCCTTCGAACTAGTGGCCGGAGACGCCCGCGTCCGACAAAGGGCCTCCTCTTCCTGCCGCCACACGACCTCGACGGAAGCATAGTAACGTCCTTACTACCTCTACATGGTATCCTCCTCCACTCCCTTACAATCTGGAGGTTGCTAGAGTACAGAGGTGAAGACGGGAGATCGTGGGGCACGTGACTACGCTTTTTGCAGACAGTGGACGTGGGTGGCTATTTTTTTGTGAATGGCCATCTTATCAGACAAAAAGACGAAGTCGCCGAAGTAGTCCCACAGAGAGTCATCTCTCTCAAGGTGGAGACTGTTTGGACTCTGGAACAAAAAGGCTTGATCGCCTTAGCTCGTGATACTAAGCTTAGTCGACGATGGGGGCATCTATCCCTGGCATTATCATCCCCGCCAGTTTTCAAATCCTTTCCTTTATCATATTTCAAGCAGCTCAAGATGGCCCCTGTGCGACAGGTTTCGAATAGTGGAAGCGACATCAGCCCTGGGGCGGTTGATGTCGAGGCTCATGCAGGCCGTGATAACTACGGGCTAGAGCCATTCCCTTCCGCGTCACCTAGCTCGGCGACAAACCCCATTGGCCTCGAGACGCAAGGCAGTATCAGAAGACGCAGCAGACGATCTACCACCGCTCGTCCTTATTATCCTGAGATACACTCTTCGAATTGGCATCCCGGCGAGGAACCAGGAATTGACCCTACGGATCCTGCTCTGCCTACGTCTTTCGCGGACGAAGGAACATTGCTGCAGGAGCGCCTATTCCAACAATGCGACATTACAGTAGTAGATTTTTCCCAGGAGACTATGCGCATGTACCATCTGGATAATGCGACACTGGCGCCGTTTCTTGAACGAGATAGAGACCCATGGGTTCAGTGTCGCTGGATCAATGTGAATGGGTTAAGCTGGGATGTGGTCCGATTACTGGCTAACCACAAAGGCCTCCACAGGCTGGCGGTTGAAGATCTTATGCACTCTGTCAACCGTACAAAGGTCGATTGGTTTTCTGATCACACTTTCATTGTGCTTGCAATGCAAAAATTGATAAAGAAGAGTTTTGACAACAGCCCAGAGGAGTCGGAGTCCGAGGAGGAAGCCGATGACAGAGACACAACGGAAGAAAGTGACGATTCGAAGACTGACACCCGTAGCTTTAAAACGAGGAAGCCGGGCGTTATAATGGCGGCGTTGTCGGATCTCTTTAAACCAAAACATCAAAATAGACAGTCAAAACTACAACATCGAAAGCAACCCGGTTCAGGCCTCCCAAGAGAATTGCCTGTCAATGCACCACGAGCAATCAGATCCCTCCAACGATTTAGAGGTGGCCCGAATGAAGACCGTATAGCGTTCATGGAACGCCACGCGGTGCTGGGTGCCAAAGGTCTCAGTGTTGGCATCGAACAAGTCTCTCTATTTCTCCACTCAGATAACTCGGTAACGTCGTTCTTCGAGGCAAGTGCCGACGATATCGAGAATCCTATAATCCAGCGATTAAGATCCCCAGGTACTATTCTGCGCCAGAGCTGTGATGCCAGCATGATCCTACAAGCAATAATTGATGCGATAACCGACCTCGCAATTCCGGTAACTATGGCGTATCAAGATGCCATTGGAGATTTGGAGCTGCAGGTCCTTACAGATCCAGATGTCAAACAGTCAAGTAGCCTCTATATCCTTACATCTGAGATATCTGTGCTTCGAAATGCGATTCAGCCAATCATTGGGGTCATCAACTCTCTACGGTTTCACAGAACAGAATCCGGCAGCCGCCCACCTTTGGGCCCTAAGATCGCATCTTCTGCTTATTTACCAATAAACAACTCTGACTCACCTATTAATTCCCGTAATGCATCACACCCGGAGACAGAGGGTATCAAAATGCCATCGGCTGTCACAATTAGCCCAATGTGCCAAACTTATCTAGGTGATGTTCTCGATCACTGCATCACTATTAATGAGGGGTATGACCAAATGCGACGGTCGGCAGACAACATGATTGATTTGATATTCAACACCATTGGTAAGACCCAAGTCCTAAAAAATACTCCGCGGCTTTATAGATTTCGTCTCAACGGTGTGCTTATATGTTACCCAAAATAGGAGCCTATCAAAACGAAAGCATAACGCAACTCTCTCTTGTGACCTGCATGTTTTTACCACTCACCTTCCTTACTGTAAGTGTTAGCGTCCATGGGCTGAGAAAAAGGTTTTTCTAATACTTCAATAGGGCTATTTTGGAATGAATTTTAAGTCATTCTCAAGCATTCAAACATACAGTGATGCGTTAGTAGCAGAAATCCCAATAGCCAATTGCGCCTTACTAATGCTAGTATAGCTTTTTCTGGGCCGTTGCAATTCCATTTGTGTTTGTTGTTATGGTATTCCTAATGTAAGTCGAACAGCGATATGCTTCAGTCATTTAGCGTTGCAACTGTTTATACTAACGACCGTTTTAGGCGCGAAATGATCAGACGCTACTTGCTAAAACTTGCAAACAAACGACTTATATGGAGTTCGAGGCGACGGCGAATGCCTGCGCGCCAAAGAACACACACCTAAATCACTTCGATAACTCCTTATCAAATGCACCCCTTGTCATGGACTTAAGTACACTACCTAGAAATACCACCTCGGGTCGACTACACCTTCGTCACCATTGTTTTTACACCTTAGTCACAACTTCCACCATTTGTTAAGAGAGGAAAAAGGCCGCACAGCTTGCGGCTCCGAGGGGCCGTCTACTAACGATAGAGAAATATGCCTGTGAAGAGAAAAGTAGAAAGGAAAGGGACCGAATTCTTGCTTAGTGAGCCTGAGTAAACGCCACGCTAGTATCTCGTTTTTTAATTAGGGGTACGATATGCCTATTCTACAATTTGATGATTCCTCGAGATAAAGTAAAAAAAACATTTCAACATCAATCATACGCCATTTATTTCAACATCAGTCATAAGCCATTTAACTACCACCGCTTGGTGTTTCTGTTTGTAGCTCTAGAATGGGCTTAAGCAACTTCATCGATACCGGTTTAATCAAAAATTTATCAAAACCGCTAATCGCGGCGCCCTCTTGATATTCAGGCGAAGAGAAACAGGTCAAAGCAACAATATGAGCGCGTTGAAGTGAATGCTTAGCCTCATGTTCTCGCATACGTAGACATGAAGTGAGGCCATCCATTACGGGCATCGAGATATCTATTGCGATGTCATATTAGCTCTGTTTTCTAAGTGACCACTCATGGAAAAACATACCCATGAAAACAATCTTGAAGGCGAGAGGCTCAGCTTGAAATATTTGTAAAGCTTCCAGCCCGTTCATCGCCGTTTCGTACTCCTGGTTGGCCTTTTTCATATAATTTACTAAGACCTAAAGGTAATTGCTTAGAATCAGTCTTACAGAATGGGCAGATGATACTACATACTTTCATGTTGACAATATTGTCCTCGACAAGCAAAACTTTAGGCCTTGCAGGAATTGTTTCCTGCGGCGAGCCGGAAATTTGAGTGTTTTTGTTTGTAGACGATATTTCACTCGCTTTATTTTCGTTAGTATCTTTAGGGATGATAGAACTATCAGGAAGATCCTTTGTTTCAAGAGTCTTCGTTTCAGCAATGATTTGTGGGCTGGTGACGGGTGGTTTTGCGTTTAGAGGCTTCGATGCTTCTTCGGGCCTGGATTTAGTTGAATGGATCGGAAGATTTTCTACTCTAGACGGCTGGTGTGCCGCTGGGTTGTAATCAAGGCATAATGCTAAAACTCTCGCGAGCTTTTGCGGGCTCACACTAGAATGTACACTGTTAGCTTAAGACTAAAAATTGGATATCAAACAATCAGATAATCAAATGATGTGGAAGTTGACTCCTAGCCATCATTGACATACAAAATCGATGAACTTACATCTGAGAAAGACTGAATACTCCATCAGAATCAGAATTTTTATCCTCCAAATCATCATTAATAAGAATTAGTGGTCGGTTTCCTATATGATTTTTCAAGAGGTCCCCTTTGGACCTAAGTCCCACCATAATGTCTGCCTTCGCGTCTCTTGGAGATGAGATGGTAGTCACTTTCATTCCAAACCAATCCGTAGCGAGTTGTGTTAAAGCCGATTTTAAGACAAGCACGCACCGTGCATAAGCACTGAGGATACCAGTTGGCTCATCCCCAATGTCTGGGTAGTACTCAAAACCAATTAAACACATGCTAAGCCCACTGCACCGTGATCGCAATTCCGTGACGCTTGAACTATCTTGTTCGAGTTCCGTATTAGTCAATGAGAAATTGCCAGCAGGTACTGACACTTTAACCGTTGTGCCGTAGCCGACTTCACTTTGTACATCGATACCGCCGCCAAATTTGTCGACAAGTTGCCGAACGATTGATAAACCTAGCCCAGTGCCTCCAGCAAGCTGATCCTCTTGCGAAAACGGCGTAAAAAGTTGGTATCTCAGATAATCTTTCGATATCCCTTTACCAGAATCGCTGACTTGGAATATTATGTGTTTCTCGGCTGGTTTCGTTAAGGAGGGTCGAGACATTTGTACCCCGAGAGAAATGTGAATAAACCCAGACTGAGTATACTTGAGCGAATTGCCACAAAGATTCATGATAATTCGTTTCCAGCTGCTAGACTGCGATCTCCATATCCCTGGAATCTGACGATCAATGCTTACTATAACCATAACGTCATGAGATGGTAGTTTCAATTCTGTTGTGTTGCGCTTGTCCTGGAATCCACTGTTCAGGGAGGTGAAGTCTGTTCGTCGATAGTCGTAACCTGCAACCATAGCCTCAACAGTATTTTCCAACAGGTTAGCAAAGGCCAAAGGTAGAGTTTTATCCATATCCATCTGTTTGCTATCTACCACTGGTAGGGTAGAGCCAGGCTTTGAGTGACTCTCCTTCGCAAAATCAAGACTATAGAACGTTAATAAGATTTAGGACTAGAAAGAATAGGGAGGAGGGTGTCTCGAATGCAAGGTAGTCACAAACATTTGATCAACAGTGTCTAACAGGACCTCGCCACATCCCATGACGGTTTGAATCATGTCTTCCTGACTTGGCGTGATCTCAGATTCTTGCAAAGCCTCTGCACTAGCAAGTATGCCGTGGAGGGGAGAGCGGAGCTCGTGGCTAACTGAAGATAGGAAGTTCGATTTCGCGCGATCAGCGGTAATGGCATCTAGCCGAGCCTTCTCCGACATGATACAGCTACCAAACGCTTCCAGGTAGGAAATGTCGGTTGCTTCAATGATCCTAGTCGGATCCTTGGTCCACGCTAAGCCGCCAGAAAACCACTGGGTTCGCTTTGGATCCCATAGCGGAAGGAATATAATTGATCTGGCATCAGGACAGAGAGCTAGAAGCTGGCTAATACACGAGGTCGTAGGCTCATGCACGGGCTTCTCCGGCGAACAACCCTGCACGTCGTGACCACGCTCAAGTGACCCATCTTCATTAAATATGAATGCATGGCCCTGAGGATAATTTTGTACGAGGCGTCGAAGGGTCACCTGCGAAAGTGGCGCTTGAGTACCCGATGATAGAAGACCACGGGCATTCGAAGGACTCTTGGTGGAATGGGCTATAACGTCGCTTGTTGAACTAGTTAGACGATCAGGTCTTGGAATGGCTACCTCCGGACCAAAGGATCCATCATTATTGGGCCCTGCGTCATCCAGCCAGCTGGATTTGACGTCCTCGGATTCGCCAGGTATACCTCGGTACTCCATGGGAGAGGCCTGAGGGAGTAGAACGGGATTTTCTGGGTCGATTGCCACGTCTCGGAAACATGCATCAAGGAAAACCACACCGTCCATGTCGAGAGCAATTCGTACCAGATTGCTTGCACGAAGGAACAGCTGTTTGTTCACGATGGAGGTGTTCACAGCCTGAAATGAACGAGGGTCATTTAGTTGTAACTCTCGTATTCGGCTTAGTCCTGATTTAGTGTCGACTTGAGAGGTAGTAGGAGGAGGGCCAGTTTTTTGATGATTGTTTGGTTCCGCCGCCTCAATTGTTTGATCTTGTCCCTTGGTAGTAGCGGTAGTAACGGAAGTTGGCTCGGTAGATATCAGGCTGCTTGCTTGGGTATCAGAAGCACTTGAACTCGTCCGAGAAGAAGCGGTCTGAGGGGTAGAAGCCTCCGACGGGAGGTTCCCCCCCAGTATACCCAACCGCTGTCCAGCATCGGTCAGTGAGTTTGACCTTTCCTGAACAAATCGGCCAAGCCCTTTGACCATAGCCCCAGCGCGCTGGAGGTCGTGTTGACCTTGGACAAGAGCAAGATGTTTCATAATAGCCGACGAGATCTCCTTCAACGCCGCAAGCCCCTTTTCACCGAGTCCCTGCCGCGGCTTATTATCGGCAACGCATAAGGTACCAATGACATGTCCAGTGGGACTGTGGATAGGTACCTCAGCGTAGAATCGCATGTACGGCCACCCAGCGACATAAGGGCGGTCTTTGAACTTTTCAATCGCAGCCAAGTCGTTCATGACGTAGCACTCCTGATTCGCCGTAACCTCTTCCGATTCTATATTGACGCCAGAATCCTTGGCAGTGAAAACTTGGATTGTGTTGGGACACACGCCCCATTTCAGATCCATGACTCTGGCTCCCAGATAGACGCCATCTCCACGGTCGCATATTTTGCGAGACATCAAAGAGACACTTTTCGTTGCTTCCGCCAGCAGATATTGATGATTGTGATCCATGAGAGAGATGAAAGTCCGCGAACAGTCCAGTCGAAACGTCGCCAACTGCGCGAACGCGGTCAACGTGGGATCATGGCTGAGAAGTTGTGAATCACTTGGAATACTTTCCGAAGGCTCCCCCTCCGCAATGTGGCAGCCATTTAAGGGCTCGGCTGCCTCATCACCGGGCGAGGCGCACTCCTCATAGTGCGCTGGACGAAACTGTCTCAAATTCGGTCGGTAGTACCTTGGTTGATTTTTGGTCAGTACACCGACTTTCCCAGGCGAAACAGGGGGAAGAAAGTGGGCTTACTTCAGCAGATCACGGACGCGGGCTCTCTCAAACTCGAGTTGCGTTAATTGCGCAGACATAGTCTATACCGACGGTGCGCAAACGTGGCCGTGAAGTTGCGAGAGAAGCGAAAAGAGAGCGAAGAAACGTCCATGACCCGCGACCCCCGCAGCGGCCAGCTCATATACTGGAAATATGGACCTAACGTCTAGACTCTCGTGTCGCCACAACAGGCGAGCCAGTCTCCGGCGCAGAATCCCGCAATGCGTGCTCGAGTGCTTCCAATCAGGGGCCGCGGGCGCCGACGTTAGCGTTTCTCCACGCGATGCCCTGGCTGACTCAGCGGGCGGCTAGGGCCCGTGACCTCGCTTGTCCGGCCTGCCTCGGTAACTTTATCGGCGACCCTAGAACTCTAAAACGACGTCATTCCCTCCTACCTTGTTTCGAGCGCGTCGAGGTCTTTGTATATCGACAGGGATGAAGGATATGTACTGTACAGGGGCTGGCAGGTTTTCTGTGGCATTACGTCGTGGTGCGTCTCTGAGGCAGGGTTCATATAGGGGTTACAGGGCCTGGGCCTTCAGAAGTCTCGTCGCTGGTAGGCCCAGTACGCTTTCCAGGGAAGCCTCCAGTCCGTCGACAGCAACTCAGGCTTGAATATGTCGAAGTCTGCCGTCTGCAGTCTTTTCAGCCAAATGTCCGTGGGAACTGCTGGCAGGAGTACCCCGAAGCCCTGTTCTACTTCGCGCAGCTGTGAAACGGACGCCGAGTCCTTCGTTTGCCGCGTACCGCCGGAGCTGTGATATTCGTGTCCTTCCTCTCCTTCGTGTTCAAAATCGTGTCCTACGTCCTTGCCCGCTCGGAGATTTTTCAGCATCTGTCTAGCGGTGATAAGGTGATCGCTCGCCCGTGTCGCGACGGTGAAAACGGCGTCTTTAAGTCCAGGGGCATCCGCGCCAAGCCTGAAAACGTCTTCCTCTTTAACTCCCACCTGTGCCATGATGTCGAGAGGCAGCATTATCGACCCTTGACGTCTCTCCCCAGCCATTGGCCCTTCCTTACCTATCCTAGTCTGGCTCGAATGATGGTTTGGTGGTGGCGGGAACGCAACTAGTGGTAAGCCACGAAGCAGGGCAGTGATACCGACAGCTTTGCCGATATGCGACGCGATATGGTCGGTGGTTAATGAGGTAAGCGGCAACGCGCTGAGCGTCAAATACATTAGCGTAGAGTATGTGTTTTCGGCATACGTTTCGAGAGCTGCCAGGTTCGGATATGAAATATGTGTCAGGTGCTGCTCTCGTGCGCTGATGAGCCGCATAAGCCACCCTTTGCTAATCTTCGCCCTCCCTTGAGTGCGGACATCAAGGTCCGAGAGCGCCGAGGCGAGGAGCACAGCTACCGGTTCCTTAGGCGGCGAACCAGCTAGAGTTCGCGTGATGGCGTCCTTCCAGTACTGTAACCTCATTAAGCCAATTGTCGGCGCGGATGTCGACTCGGGAATCATCGATAGGGAAACATTCAGAGCATGGAGAGCGATGTAGAATTTGGTGGTGTGTCGAGGAATGAACGAGCTGAGAGTGTAGGAAGGCCGATCATATTTTCTACCAAGGCTTAGCCCCCTTCTCGAAGTAAAGAATATTGAATCCACTGTACCTTAGAAGGTTGACACAGTAGCTCTGCGCTGACTCTAGTTCCGTCTGCGAGAAGATACCTGCTGGCTTCAGGCGCGCTGCGGAGCTCGACAACAGCCGCATATGTTGCATATTCCTTGCCGTGACTCGCAGCGACTGCTGCCTAGTGCAGTTTAACGAGCACAGAAGGCACATTGAGTAATTTGACGCCATTATCGGGAGGTATCCTGTGCTACAAAATCTCGGGGGTCGCGCTTCATCCCAGGGACCAGAGAGAAAAAAAGCCCGAGTCGTGATTATATAATCATTAAATGGCTTAGTAAGACCTGCCTTTCGCGCGTGTCGTAACTAATAATCGCGTCGCTCACGACGAAAGGCATCGCCAATTTTTTTTATTGAAGGCAGACGTCGACAAGCTCGATCTCCGCTTCCATGACTTCCGCCGGCAATGAATTCTAGAGATATAGAGCAACCACCTCACAAGAAGAGACGCTTTTTCCAAACAGAGGATGAATCTTGCGTTCAGCTCAACGATCGCGAAAGCAACGCGCCATTCTTTGACCATGCTGGCTCGTCGGAGAATGTCCACCCCCCACCATCTGGACGTACTAGTATCGATATAGATGTCACGGAAACTGTTAAAACGAATGAATTTAACTCTACTTTTGATGCTGAACTATTTTCATCCGTGGTGGGCCAGCCGGTCTCCGAGAAAACCATCCTCGAACTTCGCCATCGCACAGGAGACGATCTGGAAAAGGCCGTCAACCTTTATCTTGATGGTCTCGCAGAAGGATATGGCGATGAGCTGAACGATATTCCCGAGGCGTCAACCGCTCTCGAACCTGACAGTGCCCCAAAAACCGAATACACAAACCCAGGACGAGTCAGTCATGATTCTACCACCGTTGGAAACGGCGAGCCCATAACTATCACCGAAATTCCCGAATATAGGTATGTTGGCGCCTTTGGCGTTGGTGGATGGGCTACGAGATCGAGCATGGCACCTCTCAAATTTGGAGAAGAGGTCAAGATTCAGCGTACCAGGATTCAAATACCGCCGAAGGGGGGGAAACCCAAAAGAGTGGTTGGGAATTCGAAAACAGATGTTATCACAAGGTTCACAAATGCCAACGGTACCGAAATCGGAAGACTACCTCAAGAAACAGCTACCTGGGTTTCAACCCTGATCGACCAGAAGATCTGTAAATTCACCGCTACCTGTGTCTTTGCCCCAGAGCGAATTCGTATCAACGACACAATATACTTGCAGGTCATGTGCTATGCTCTCAAATCGGCATTCGACAAGGGCGCTTTTACCCCCAGTCTAGGTGATGATGCTCCTCGGCTTTTTGAGCATGAAGAGACAACGGAAGAGAAAGCGCTACGTCTACGCCAGGTGGCGCTGGTAACTCTTTTTGACGAGATCTGCCTCCGCCCTACTTCCCTAAACGAAACAACGGCCAAAGACAGGAAGAACGGCATCCTTCGTGCTGCCGAGTTAGCGGAACAAAGCACAAAACAGGGAAAGCCAACCACTGACCATTCGAACGACGCAGATGATGTATCTGAAAGCGAAACAAGTGAGAGCCTCGACCAGGATCAGCTAGATACCTTATATCATAAAGCTCAATGTTTTGACTTTAACATGCCGGAGGCCATTCCGAGTGATACGTTCAACCTAGATCTCCGAAAATATCAACGGCAGGCACTTCACTGGCTTATTACCAAGGAAAAAGATGAGAATTCCAGCAGGCAGAAATCTATGCACCCACTATGGGAAGAATATGCCTGGCCTGTCAAAGATGTGGATGACGAACTGTTGCAACAAATACGTGGTAGAGAGTATTTTTATGTCAACCCATATTCCGGGGAGCTCAGCCTTGAATTCCCCGTGCAGGACCAGAGCTGTTTAGGAGGAATACTTGCCGACGAGATGGGACTAGGCAAGACAATTGAAATGATGAGCTTAGTACATTCTCACAAATCAAGTATCATGCCTTCAAACAGCAGCGTACCAGCTTCGGCGGTTCATAATCTCGCTCAAAAGCTATCGGAAAATTTCCAGGCACCGCATACAACACTCGTTGTCGCCCCCACTTCTCTGTTATCACAATGGGAGAGTGAAGCTTCAAAGGCGTCGAAGCCTGGGAGTATGAAAACGCTCGTTTATTATGGGACAGATAAATCAGTTAACCTGAGAAGTCTTTGCTCCCCCAGAAATTCCGCGGCGCCAAACTTAATAATTACAAGCTACGGTGTTGTTCGCTCTGAGTACAGTCAGATACGCTCTGACCGCTCGAATGTCGGCAACGATGGTCTTTTTTCTGTTGAATACTTTCGCGTAATTCTTGACGAAGCGCATTATATCAAAAATCGGGCTTCTAAGACCGCGAAAGCTTGTTATGAGATCAAAGCCAAACATAGGTGGGTGTTGACGGGCACTCCTATCGTGAATAGGCTTGAAGATCTATATAGTCTCGTTCGCTTTCTCAAAGTGGAACCGTGGTGCAACTTTTCTTTTTGGAAAACTTTTATCACCGTTCCATTCGAATCGAAAGACTTTACGCGGGCATTAAGCGTTGTTCAGACCGTTCTTGAACCCCTAGTCCTCCGTCGCACCAAAACCATGAAAACACCCGAAGGAGAAGCCCTAGTTCCCCTGCCGTCCCGTACAATTACAGTAGAAGAGATTGAGCTATCAGAGCAAGAAAGAGAAATATACGATGTTATCTTCACTCGAGCGAAACGGACTTTCAATGACAACATCGCAGCCGGGACATTGCTAAAGTCATATACTACGATCTTTGCGCAAATTCTTCGTTTACGCCAAACATGCTGCCATCCAGTACTTACTAGAAATCAGTCTATTGTTGCTGAAGAAGAAGATGCCGCCATTGCTGCAGATGAAATGAACATACTAAAAGATAACATGGACCTTCAGGAGCTTATCGATAAATTTTCAGCCTCCGCACAGCCTGGGGAAGAGGCAGATCCTACTGCGAACTTCACTACCCATGCGCTGAAGCAGATACAAGCAGAGACGAGTGGTGAATGCCCAATATGCTCAGAGGAGCCAATGATTGCTCCAGCGGTTACTTCATGCTGGCATAGTGCCTGCAAACACTGTTTAGAGTCATACATTAAGCACCAAAGCGACAAAGGAGAAGTTCCTCGTTGCTTCAATTGCCGTGAGCAGCTGAACTCGCGCGACATTTTCGAAGTCGTAAGGCATGAGGCCTTAACACGAGCTATAGCAACCGAAAGCTCACCCTCCTCCGACCCATCCCATCCCCTGGGAATTCGCATATCTCTGCGGCGAATTAACCCGTTGTCGCCCTCTGCTAAAACTTCTGCAAAAATATATGCACTAATAAACCATCTCAAACGCTTACCTAAAGGCACCAAGGCCGTGGTGTTTTCTCAATTCACATCTTTTTTGGACCTAATATCTCCACAGTTGACTGAAGCTGGAATCACGCATCTTCGATTTGACGGCACAATGAGCCAAAAGGCTCGTGCTACAGTCCTCGCTCAATTCAACACTCCTTACCTTGATGAAGAAGATATAGAAGATGACGATGACATAGCGACTCCCCCTCATCCCTTTGGTGCTTCCAGAACCAAGTTAAAGCCGAAGAAAGATCGGGCCGCATCTGCAAGCGTCCTGCTTATCAGTCTAAGGGCTGGCGGTGTGGGCCTGAACCTCACTGTTGCGAACCACGTCTTCATGATGGACCCGTGGTGGAGCTTCGCCGTTGAGGCACAGGCAATCGACCGTGTGCATCGCATGGGTCAGCTCCGCGATGTGAAGGTGTCTAGATTTGTGGTCAAGGACAGCATCGAAGGGCGAATTCTTAAGGTCCAGGAGCGAAAGATGATGATAGCCGGATCCCTTGGATTGAGAGTCGGCGGCGATGGGAGCGACGAAGATAAAAGAGAGCAACGGATCGAAGAGCTCAAGCTTTTGTTTGAATAGATCATCCACCCTTCTACATATGTATCAACGGCCTCATGTTGGATAGGTCTTAGCAACCCTAACTATATACGACATCACCACTTAGCATCAATATAGATGATCAACAATTTTGGTTTTTTCTTGCTGTAACCTATATCAAACGGAAATTATATCCAACTTAGGTCATTCGACCGCAGCTAACTCCTGGTTCAAGGGGGTGGTCAAAGTAAATATACATTAGTTAATTTCGGGAGACAAAAGCTTCTTTTTCACTCATCGCAAAAGTCGCTCTTTTCATAGCGCCAGAGCAACTTCATGACATTCAAGGCATCGCAAGAGTAACCCCGCCCATCATGTCTGCCAACGACCAATACCAGACGCCATTGGCGTCTCGCTATGCCAGTAAGTCCAGATGCGACGACAGTGTTGCCAATCGCCCACTTCCATCCCACCATCGGGAACCCCACCACAGCATGAAATATGGCAGCTAACGGGATGTCGATGACATTGACTAGGCAATGAGATGAAAAAGATATTCTCCGCCCGCGAGCGAGCTACCACATGGCGCAAACTCTGGCTGTGGCTCGCGGAGGCCGAAAAGGAGCTTGGTATCAAGCAAATCAGCGATGAGGCGATTGAAGCCATAAAGGCCAATGTCGTCATGAGCGACGAAGCCTTCAAAGTCGCTGCCGTCGAGGAACGCCGCCGGAGACACGATGTCATGGCCCATGTTTATGCGCTGGAACAGGATGCTCCTGCGGCGGCTGGTGTCATCCATCTTGGGGCCACTTCTTGCTACGGTGTGTCAAATATTCTCATCCGTATTTCTTCATGCTTTCACCTATTCTAATCACGACTTTTGTTCTAGTACGCTGCGCTTTGCACTTGAAATACCTGTTCTCAAGCCTGAATCTAACTCGGTATCACAGGTCACTGACAACGCGGACTTGATCTTCATCCGCGATGCCCTCGATCTGATACTACCCAAGCTTGCCAAAGTCATCCACAACCTCTCGGAGTTTTCTCTTATGTACAAGGATTTACCAGCTCTCGGTTTCACGTCTGTAACCCACTTGTCCACTCTTTGCTCTTCTGGCTTTACTCCTATATCAGCGATGGTTATTAACAAGTGTACTTAGCCACTATCAAGCTGCTCAAGCTATCACTCTTGGTCGACGCGGTGCCCAGTGGCTCCAAGACCTGGTCATGGATCTCGAGGACATCGAATACGTACGAGCTGCGCTCAAGTTTCGAGGAGCTCAGGGAACAACTGGAACCCAGGCCTCGTTCATGGAAATTTTCCAAAATGATGCCTCCAAGATCGATCAGTTGAACGAGAAGCTTTGCGAAAAAGCAGGCTTTTCCAGCTGCTATGATATCTCTACACAGACCTATACACGCAAGGTTGATTTGCGCATTGCTAACGCCCTCGCGGCCCTTGGAGCAACCGCTGTTCGTATTGCAACCGATCTTCGCCACCTTGCTCATGACAAGGTCATGGAAGAGCCTTTTGAGAAGGACCAAATTGGCTCGTCTGCTATGGCCTACAAGAGGAATCCGATGCGGTAGGACCTCAATCCCCAATCTGATTCACGAGTGCTGAATTAACATATTCCTTAATCATATAGCTCAGAACGCATTTGCAGCATTGGCCGAAAATTGAGCAATATCTCAGCCAATTTTACTGAGACGTTCTCTGGACAATGGCTCGAAAGAACTCTGGATGACAGTGCTATCCGTCGTATTGACATCCCTGAAATGTTTCTCATGGCCGACGCTATCCTTATCAGTCTTGATAACGTCACGAATGGGCTTGTTGTGTATCCAGCCATTGTCGATTCTCAACTTCGCGAGGAGTTACCTTTCATGGCCACCGAGAATATCATCATGAAATTGTGTAGCCATGGAATCTCTCGTCAAGAGGCTCACGAGGAGATCCGCGTTCTTTCCCACCAGGCGGCCCATGTCGTAAAGATGGAGGGCGGGAAAAATGATTTGATCGAAAGAATCAAAAAGACAGAGTTCTTCGTAAGTGTCTCTCTCCTTCACATTCAAGACTAGCAGAAAAAAAACTAATTATAATCTCCCCAATAGAAACCGGTCTGGAGCGAGATTGATGGTTTGCTTGACCCGAAACTATTCATTGGCCGATCGCCTGAGATTGTTGAGAGATATGCCGGTCCAGGTGGACCCGTGGAGAAGAAATTGGAGAAATATAAAGATTATATCATGTCAACCGCCACTGCTGAATTATCAGTTTAGATGTTGATCGTATTTATCGGTTGCACACTTTCAAATCAGTTTACAATTATATCGAAACCATATTGCAAGTAGAACATCTTATTGGAGAGAATTGTTGTGAAATTGCTAAACCTTTCATTAAGTAATAATATTCACAATCATTAAAATACAAAATTGCAGGACATCATCACATTTTGGATATTTGACTGCAATGAATAAATGTCACAAAAGTGTCGTATTTAAAATTGAGGCTGAGAATTTGAGCTAGGGGTATTAAAGCTCGTCATTGAACATGCGGGGAAAGTTTGACAGATGCCATAAAATGATCAAAAGCAGACTTCAAGATTCACATCAAATTCCAAGGTATGCGCCCTTACGCCTTGTGCTTGCCAATGTGAAGTGCCTCCTTAGCCTTCTGGGCAATGCTGCCCACCTTACTTTCATGTCCGACGCCAGAGTGGGTGCCATGACCTGTGGTGTCAGTAGTGCCGGAGTGAGTGCCATGACCGGTGGTGTCGGTGATGCCAGAGTGGTTGCCACGACCGGTGGTGTCAGTGATGCCGGAGTGGGTACCACGGCCGGTAGTGTCAGTGATACCAGTGCCATGGCCAGTAGTGCCGTGGGTAGTGCTATGCTGGGTACCAAAGCCGCCGGTTGTGTCGGTAACGCCAGGCTGAGTACCATGACCAGTAGTGCTGTGAGTGGTGCCAGACTGAGTTCCGTAAGTGCCGGTATTGTCGGTGAGACCAGAGTGAGTACCACGGCCGGTAGTGTCAGTGAGACCAGAGTGAGTACCATGGCCGGTGGTACCGTGAGTAGAAGTACCGTGAGTTCCGTAGCCGCCGGTGGTGTTGTCAGCGCGGCTAGCAATGCCTGAGGTACCATGAGTGCCTGAGGTGCCATGAGTGCCTGAGATGCCTTGAGTGCCTGAAGTGCCATGAGTGCCATGAGTGCCTGAGATGCCTTGAGTGCCTGAGGTTCCATGAGTGCCATGGGTGCCCTCGGTAGTCGACTTGGTTGGGTGACCACGCTCTTCCATAAGACCTATATGTGATGGTTAATAATGATTCATCTCGTATAAAAGGTATAATGACTTACGATCTGCCTCTCTTCCAGCTCCTGGCTGCTTAGCATCGAAGTTTCCACCTTCCGCTGCAAATCCTGTGCTCTTCACGGGTTCCCGACCTAAGCCGGTCGAGGTACCAGCAGCAGCACCAGCAGTGGTCGTAGATGGACCACCAAGTGTGTGAGAGTCTCCATATCCAGAACTGCTAGTGCCGGGGATGGAGCCCTGGCCAGCAGTGTGAGAGGATCCGGGCACTTGGTGAGAACCGCTAGGGTCTCCGAGGAGGTTGGTCCCCGAGTGGCCTGTGCTTCCATGCTTAAGATCAGAAGAGCCGTATCCAGTGGTGCCTCCCGTGGTGCCACGGCTACCGGTATCGGACAAGCCACCGGTTGTCTGCTTCATCTCGGTGGGGTGGCCAGTACCGGTGGTCAGCCCAGAGGCGCCGTAACCTGCAATACCACCTGATTCGATGGAACTTCCAGTGCCAGAAATACCAGCGTGCTTCGACTCAGTGGGGTAGCGAGTGTTGTCGTGACCGGAGCCGCTGGTGAGTCCTGAACCACCGGTGATTCCACCAGTGGTACCGTGATGCCCTTGGGTAGTGCCGGGGACATGTTGATATTGAGTACCGGCGCCAGTTCCAGTCACGTTGCCAGAGCCCAGCGCAGCTCCACCAGTTGGCTGAGAGCTATATTCATTTCCGCCGAGTTGAGAAGACTTAGTCAGGCCATGACCAGAGGTGCCAGTCATGCCTGAGGTGCCGGTCATGCCTGCTCCTGTTGTTGAGCTTGAAGTTTGTCCTGTTCCTCCGGTTAGAGAAGAGTGATGATGTCCGGTCCCTCCATGCAGAGTCGAGTGCTGACCTGTTCCTCCAGTCAAGCCGGAGTGCTGAGTCGTGTTCAGGCCCGAACCGGTTGTGCCTGTGGTAGTACCGCCAACGGTTCCAGGTGCGGTGGTTCCAGAGTTGTAAGCACCAGTGGTTCCGCCAGTCAGTTTGCTTCCCAGCGAAGTGTTGTGTCCGCCACTGATGCCTTCATTGACGCCGCTGTGGGTGCCAGGAATGTGGCTCGTCTCGTGAGAAGTGTTGAGGCCTCCAGTGGTCTTTCCAGTGGTTCCGCTGGTGTTGCCTAGGCCGCCGATGCCTCCGTGAGTTTGTTGGCCAGGTACATGGTGCTTAGATCCGGGCAAATGTTCGGTAGCTGGTTGATCTAGCGAGGGGTGACCCAAAGTCAGTATAGATACATAAGATAGGTGGTATACGCGATAACATACTGGTAGCGTTACCCGCATCATAAGGATCGGCCGCAGTGCCATGACCTTTGACGCCGGACATAGGTTCCTTTCCCTCCTTGTGGCCGAGCAAAGCATTCTCGGCAGCGTGCAAGCTGTTCTTAATAGACTCCATGATTAAAGAGTATACCTGGTTCAGATATCTGTCAAAGTGAATTTCGTGCTGCGATTTGTACTTTAATGTTTAAAGAATCGGTTGTTGTTGTTGATGAGAGATGGATTATCATGACATTTGTAGATCGTCGACACATATATATAGACAGCCATAGCTCGGGTGGAGTCCGCGCAGTCGCTTGCTTCGTGGCCTGCCCCCCTCGCTGTAAGCGCCGTCGCCCCTCGATGGCCCGCGATATGACTTCAGAAGTGACGTAGGCGGAGTGCGTATGGGGTCATGACATCACCCGCGGGGGCACGGAAGCATCACGTGACACATATGTCGCGCAGCAGAATATGCAGGAAAACAGGTAAAGCCGGCGATATAAAGGACGGATATAGGAGCGCAGTGGCGAAGGATCTCCCGCAAGCAGGATATCTGCAGTATCAGACCAGCATATAGTACAGAACGGCCGTCATATCCCCACCCAACACCTAACAAAGCAAACAGGAAACAGGGAAACACGCGCTATAACAGAGGGAATTAATGGGCAAGGGGGGAGGCTTGGAAGCAAGCACGGTAAAGATATATAGAAAACAGGAATGACGGCGGGGTGTAGCATATGCCCCTCCCGAGGGGTGGAAAGCAATTAAACTTGGCCAGTGTTCCCCTGTTCCGTTGAGGGAGTTCGCTTCTCCGGGTTCAGGGGCACTTTAGGGTCGTAACGAACTTCTTTAACGATCCCGAGGCCTTTGGTTCGGCCCTCGCGGAAGAGGATTCGGTCGCCAACTGAGAGGAATTCAGGTCGCTGGATGAAGCGGAAGGCGACAAGAGCGCGGTCGCCGGTTCGGATGAAGTCTCGGTCGATGTCAATGATAGAGCAGGTCTGGCTCACGGCGCCTACGTGCAGCATCGCCTGATACTTGGGTTTTATGGTAGTGGCGTGCGAGAGAATGAGCACTACGTAAGGAGGTTAGTGAACGGCTGACAAGGGCGACCGCGACGGCGACATACCTTCTGCTACGAATTCACGGTAGACCTTTGGAGGACGGTCGAGTTTCGGCAAGACAACCATTCCCTTTCTCACGTCCTTCCTGCGCACCCCCTTCAGGGCAAATGATGCAGATTGTCCCGCAGAACAAGCATGCACGTGGATGCGCTTGCGCTCAATGGACTTGATGACAGTGCTCTTGAACTGACCAAGGGCGTCGGGCCCAACGAGCACCGAATCACCCGTGTGGACCGCTCCAGCTTTCACCACGCCGGACACCACTGTTCCCACGAATGGAACGGAGAATGTGTCATTGACCAGGAACTCCAGTGGAGCACCAGAGTCATATCGACCGTGGTGTGGAAGCATGTTCAAGAAGGTCCGTACCAACTCGAGACACTCCCCGGTAACGTTGGACACCTGAAAGATGGGGCATATTCTATGGTTGACAAACTGTGTGGCCGTGTTGACCGTGTCCTCCCGCGTTTTGATGAAGATTGGAATCTTGTGAGCGCCAGGAGACTTGAGAATACCGGTCAGTTGCTTGATGGTCTGCTGCAGGATGTGAGCAGGGCAGATATCGATCTTCGTGATGACAACCATCACAGGGACGTTGAGGGACAGGGCGATGCCCAGATGTTCCTTGCTCATGCCGATAAGACCATTGTTAGCAGCCACCATTAGTAGACAGTAGTTAGGACTACTGCTCAGCATCCCAAAGACTGTAGTCCGCAGGTAACGCTCATGTCCGGCCAGGTCGGTAAAGGAGATCACCTTGGCGGACTGTCTGCCGATCTCCTCCCAGGTCTGCTTGCGCGCCTGTCCGTGACCGACCACGTTGCCGTGGGTGTCGAATCCCATAATCTCCATACCGACAGAGCTAGTTCGGCCGGTCTCGATTTCGTGTTTGTGGCGGAACAGGTTCACTCGCGCTCTGCCGCGGCCGTCGTCGAGTTTCCCCTTGACGAGAACGCCTAGGAGGGTGCTCTTCCCAGCATCGACGTTACCGACCACCGCTATCCTGGTCTCGATGACATTCTCCACCGTTGCAGGCGCCTGACGTATCAGGACCTTCCCGTACGCCGTCCTTATGCGGTCGCTTTTGGTCTCTGCCTCCTCCGGGCCCCCAACATTATATGTGAGCAAGACCCGGCAGTCAGCCCTGAGTGCTTGAGCAGCCTCCCGTAGACGGCCCAGGGCGAACTCCCACTGCTCCTTGTCAAAGCCCATCCAGTCGCCGTTATCCTCCTGTCCTAGATCGAAGATAGTCTCGCCCTGGCCCTCTTCCAGTCGGCTTCTCACGACGCTCGTTATCTGAGAAAGCGTAGTGTCCGCATCTGGAGAGTTGTCCAGGAGCAGATCCTTCAGCTGGACACTTGTAGGATGGTCCGATAGGCCGAGCTGGTCGAGGATATCTAGTTCTGAGTGGTCATCGGTGGCTGCGATGGTGGTTGTCGAGTAGCCACTGTCGCTTGGGGCCACGGAGCCATCGCGGTTCTGGCTGCGGATGTATCGCCTCTCCTGCTGCTTCTCGACGTATTGCGCAAACTCGCTCAGAGACTACACAGGCCCGCTGTGTTAGACAGGGACAAACTGCATGGCTGCGCGAGACAAATGAACGGGGTGGTTAGGAAGTGTACAGACCTGCTCTCTTTTGCGCCTCTCCTCCACCGTCAGCTGGTGCTGTCCTCCGTGTGTCATGGTGTCAGGCTTATTGGTACTGGGACATCTGTATAAATATCATCAAGGTGCGACGAGGCGCAAACAGGTTCAGTTCCGTCGTATTCGATCGATCATATTTATCTCCTGCTATGAGTCATGACTAGTTGAGGAATAGAAGTGGAGGGAGCAAACAGTCATATCAGTATGATAAGAACTCTAATAAGTATGACTCTTAGTAATAAGTTATAGCGATATTCTATGGAGTTACTTTATTATTTCAACACTTTACATATAAGAGCTTTCTAATACTAACATTATATATAATATTTATTGGAATATAATCTGAATGAATTTAATAATTTTATTAAATACAGAAAAACCTATATGACTTTACAAAATACGGCATGGCTTGAGTTGCATCTGCATTTGAGCCTTGATACAGAGAATGGAAAAGAAGGTGCTAGGAAGGATATACTGACTTGCAGGATAAGATTATTATATATCTGAAATAAACAATAGCGTATATAGATGGAAAGCTAAATACTTCTTTGTACACATGGCTCAAAAGCCGTTGTCTACTGTCTGCAGGGGCACGTAGCCATCTTCCTCCGTAGTCTGATTTCGCTTGCCCATTAGCCTTGAAGCAAAAGCATAGACGCGATCCCATGCTTTCTTCGTGGGAGACGTTGATGGGCTGAAAGTTGTCTTCGTCCACCATCTTCCGCCCTTTCTATATGCCTGACCTGTAGGATCAATCCTTCCCTCGTCAACCTCTTTTTCAAGAAGTTCAACTTTAAGCCAGCCTGGTCTTTTCCAGAATTTTAGAAGTAAGCTACTGACGACAACGCTAACACTTGACGCCGCCATGGCAGCACCAGCAGCCATTGGGTGAAGGGAGATGCCTCCGAATGGCAGAAATAGCCCCATGGCAAATGGTATACCAACAGCGTTATACACGCAGGCCCAAAGAAGATTGATTTTGATGCGCTTGAATATAGATCGTGACAAGCAGAGGCTGGCTGGCACGGAAAGTAAATCATCGGGTCTCATCAGGACGATGTCGGCGGCCTCCATGGCAACCTCTGTTCCTGATGCGAGGGCAATGCCAACTGAAGCGGTTGCTAACGCAGGCGAATCGTTTATTCCGTCTCCAACCATCGCGATTGGGTATTCTGGAGACTGCAATTCGCCAATAATGGATTGTTTTTCTAGTGGGCTGACAGATGCGTGGATAGAGCTTGAAGGGATGCCGACTTCGTTTGCAACAGCAAGAGCTGTGTTATATGTGTCACCCGTTACGATTGATGTTGTGAGGCCCATGCGATGTAAGGCTGCAATTGCAGCCTTTGCGGAGGGTTTGATAGTATCTTGAAGCCACAGTGTGCCGGCATACTGATTGTTGATAGCAACGTGAATTACTGTTGCTGTTTTCAAGGCATCAGTTTTTGGTCTTAGTTGTGATTGAGTCACTTTGGTATCTGGGTCGACGGATGCGGGAATTTTAATACCCTTCGAGGCAATGAAAACTGCATTTCCGACGTGGACGCTGTACCGTTGACGCTCAACGCCCGCGGCCGGCTCAACCGTTGCTGAGACACCTTTTCCAACGACAACTTCAAAGTCAACGACGGCGCCATCGAGGGGGATATCAGTTGATACTCCGGATTCGGATTTGGCTTTTGAAACAATAGTTTTACCAATTGGATGCTCACTGGTCATTTCTGCTAAGCCAACGAGAACCCACCATAATCGGCGCCTCCACTCGTTCGCTGACCATGTAGGTTCCATTTTGGCTTCTGCAACAGTTGTCTTGCCCATAGTCAAGGTTCCAGTTTTGTCGAATACAACATGCTTTATCTTGGTAGCGGCTTCCAGAGCCGCGCCTCCTTTGACAAGGATACCATTTTGAGCGCCTACACCAGTCCCAACCATGACCGCAGTTGGAGTGCTAAGACCAAGAGCGCAAGGGCATGCAAACACGATGACGGAGATGCACATTTTCAGGCATACCATGATGGTTCCTCCACTGCCTTGGGCAAGAAAAATTTTGGGTGGGTTTGTGAGCAGGTGGCTAAGAATCATCCACCCAACAAAGGTGATGAGGCCAAGGCTGATGATAGTGGGAACGAAGTAGCCGGCGACGGTATCGGCCATTCGCTGGATCGGGGCGCGACTTGTCTGTGCTTCTTGAACGAGCTTAACGATTTGGCTCAGCTGAGTGTCTCTTCCGGCCCTAGTTACACGGAAGTCCGCCCACCCGGTGCCATTTACTGTGCCGGCGATAACGTTCTGACCAGGATACTTGTTTATGGGAATGGCCTCTCCGGTTACCATGCTCTCGTCGACATACATATCTCCCCTGATAACGATGCCATCGGCGGGGATTTTATCACCAGGTCGAACGCATACGACATCACCAACCTGAATGAGTTCAGTGGGAATGACTGTTTGCCCGGTCTGGGCGGCGGCTGTCGTGGAACCAGTCTGGTCGGCTGAAGTTGAAGTAGACACTTTTTTCCAGCCCTCAGCAGCCTTTTCAGCGGCTACTGGGTCGTCGTAAATTGTTGCCATAGAGGGTGTAAGGGACATAAGTTGTGAAAGGGCGCGTGATGTCTGGCCTTTGGCTCTGTTCTCCAGCCAGCGTCCTAGGGTAATAAACGTGATAAGCATGGTGCTGGTCTCAAAAACCGTGCCCGGCTTGGTGTGAGGCGGTAAGGTAATGGATACAAGTATCGCTAAGATGCTAAAAGCAAAGGCAAGGGAGGTGCTGAGCATGATGAGTACATCCATCGTCGGAGAGCGGTGTTTTAGCGATTTGAAAGCAGCCCGGTAAAATCGGAGACCAATTCCAAACTGAACGGGTATTGTGAGAAGTATGCAGACCACGTCTCCAAGAAACAAACCAGGAATCAACTGGGCTTTTCCAAAATCGAAGGACGGTAAATACATGGGGATCAAGCCGCCTATGAGCATGACGGGTACGGCAAATGATATCGATAATAAAAAGGCTCTTCGCCACTCCTGGATCTCTCTGGTTTTTGAGAGGGACTCGAGTTGGGCATTGGTATCGTCGGACTCCGCAAGGAGAGCATTGTGACCCGCGTCCTCGAATATCTTGACCACAGCCCGGATTCCTATTTGTGACGAGTTGAAGGTTACAGAAGTTTGTGAGTTTGAAAGACGGACACTCGCGGCAGAAATGCCAGGGGTTTTGAGGAAAATATCTTCCAACGATGCCGCTGAGGCTGCGTCCGGGACACCGTAGACGTTGAAATTGAGTGATGTAGAAGTGGTGGAGTGGACAGAAGTATCTAACTCCGAGAATAGGATCCGTGCGTCGAAGCCAGCATCCTCAATATTCCCCGCAATTTTCGATGCCGGTAAAATCGAGGGATCGTGGACCACCACGGCGCGCTCCGCCAGTAGACTGATATTAAAACGTATTAGCCCAGGAAGGCCTGCAACAGCATTGTCCACAGCTGAAGTGCATGCCCCGCACGTCATGCCTTCTATAGCAATTGTCGTTTTCATCTGAGTAGCGGTTTTGCCTGATAGCGTCGCCTGTAGAGGGTCTGAAGTAGGTGTTTTCGATTCTAGGACGCTTGCATCAAACCCTCGGTCCTCTATAGTTTCAGCAATCTGTTCCGCAGTAATGACGGATGGATCATGTATTACGACAGCCCTTTCCGAAAGTAAAGATACTGTCACTGATTCAACGCCAGGAACTCCTGTAAAGCCTCCCTCGACTGCGGATGTGCAGGCGCCGCAAGTCATTCCTTGCACTGAGAGAGTCGTAGTGCACTTTGAGGGCTTCTTAGCGCTCGACTGCGTATTATCTAGTTTTCGGGGTATTTCAGTGGTTAGGATTTCCGCATCAAAACCACGATCCTCAATGATCTCTGCGATCTGGTTTGCTGACACGACTTTCAGGTCATGGTTAACTACCGCCCTCCCCAGCATTAGGCTAACCGACACCTCCCCGACCCCCTTGACATCTTCGAATGCAGATTCTATTGCCGATGTGCATGCGCTGCATGTCATACCATCAACTTTTATGGTTGTAATCGCCATGGGACTTCCTGAAGCATTGCGATCGCCCATCGGTACCGCCGGCATATTACCGCTTCCAGGAAAGGGCGGGATCGAGGGCGCCATGGTGTAGAGATCGACGAAAGACGCCTACGTAGGGGCTCATATGATTTCAGATCGATATACAGGAGGTGTGAGGTGAAGTAAAGACGGGAGTCGTATCGAACTGGGGCTGGCTAGACCGCGAGGTGGATGCGATCGTGGTTGTCGACGATTATTGCGAGGTACGGAGGAGGAAGCACAGTACGGAAATGGACTCTACAGCCCCAGATTGGATATCATGACAGCTGGCGACGGATACCGAGAGCCCCGAGAGAAGAGAAAGCTGAGATTAACGGCCGCAAGCCTTGCGGAACAGACGTCGCGCACTTAATTAAGATGTGAAAAGGCTTGGGGAAGCCTGCGAGTCTTATGGAGACGCCGGACCGGCTGACTCAGCTCCCGGGGGGCAGCCAAAAGCCTAAGCCAACCCTTGACCTTTTTATGTGTCCGCAAATGCAACCTCTGGAGGCGCGATCCCTGGGCATAGGGAGTGGGAAGTCCCTGGATAGGCCATAGCGCATACAGTCTATCTCTACGGAGTGCACGGAGGTGCTCCCTTTGGTTACGTGTCGGAGAGTTGGAGTCGGCGGTAGCCAGCGTCGAAGGCGACAGGACCGAGAGATTCACGATCAAACGACGCTAAACGGACCGCAGACCCCACCGGCTACTCTCATTGGCTTGAGTGTCTCGCCTGGCCTGGGGATCCAACGTCCACTTCTCACACATCTTATAGTTCAAAAGTCGACGCGCCGACATGGACCCCTCGTCCTGCGCACTCTACGTGCATTCCGTCCGTGAGAGGGGTATAGTCGAAGCATAGTATGTCCCGACTTGGTGAGACCGAGGATAAGTCCTAACCAAAGGCGTAGTGGCCCCCACATAGTCTTACGCCAGGGATTTTTATATCTTCGAGTGGTAAGATCTGATAAGCTGGAGCACATATCACATCACGTGACCGAGTAAAATGCATTACCTAAGCCGACACTCCCGCTGACCTCATACAGAGTGAAGTCGGGCAGTTCGGAGATACAAAGTGACAGCCATTTGCACCAGACGCAGCTTGGAAGGGAGCTCCAGCATCAAGGACAGCGTATCGGTCTTCCTGGTGCTCACGGCAATCGGAACTATGAATCAAGCGCAGAAACAGGCCCTGGCTGCCCTCCAACCCTTTATACACTTAGCGAACTCGTCTACTTCTCACAGCCCTCGATTTATTGCCAATATAATCACAAACGCTACTTCAGCCGTCCATACTTTTGTTTTTAGCGAGCTGCTTGAGACTCCAGCTGTCCAGTCCCTCACTAGTCCCGAAATCTCGGAGGAATACCGCTCTTATGTAAAGCTATTGGAGATATTTGCCTGGGGTACCTGGGAAGACTATCACGGTAAGCTTTAGGCCTGATGGTCACCGCCACAATAATCTCTATATGCTAATGTTTTGCACTTTAGCCACTTCCAATCTCCCGGCGTTGAGTGAAGCCCAGACCGTCAAGCTCCGCCTTCTATCTCTTCTCACCCTTTCCACAGTCCATAATCCGCTTACATATTCCACCGCAATGGAAGCGCTTTCTCTGAAAACCCCCATAGAACTGGAATCTCTCGTAACGCAAGCTATCTACTCATCCCTCATTTCCGCCCGACTATCGCCAACCACGACCCCGCCTACAATAAACTTCACCTCCATTGCCCCTCTCCGCGATGTTCACCCCCGAAGGCTTGATGGAATGATATCATTACTCAATGAGTGGCAGGGACGCTGTCAGCAAGCAGTTGATGGGATTGAAGCGGAAATCAAAGCCATAAGGGCTGAGGCAGCAAGGAAACAGGCAAGAGAGAAAGACAGGGCGTATCGTTTTCAGAAGAGTATCAACAAGTGGAACGGTGATGAGGATGAAGGAGGTGGAGCTACCGGCACCAAGGAGCCCGGGCTATGGGGCTCCCTTGGAAAGGACCCTTCTTCACGCAATAGTGCGTCTACGGTCGCAAGACGGCTGTTTGGAGGTGGAAGTTCCTCAAAGGGGCACAAGCGAGAGTATAATGCCACGGGGAATTCCTTGAGCAGCGACCAGGAAGAGATGGAGATAGATCCTTCTATTCATACAAGATCGATGAAGGCAAAGCTCGAGGCACAGACTACCTAACGGCGCACAAAAAGGTTCCTAATGAAACAGAACATACATCTAATGGATGAAACATAGAGATTAATGACAATCAAACACTCCGAAGACAGCATCTACCTATGAATTATTACAATACGTACGCGAGGACTAGAAATTGGAACAATTCGTAAAGTAAAAGTTCAAAGAAAACAAAAACAGAAAAGTCAAGACCGGGTATTATTAAGGGTATCAAGGTGCAATAGGTAGAGGAGCAGATAATATTAGGACAGTATCAGTTCGAAGATCCGAGCTGCCGACAGCACCTTGAAAAGAGAGATTATTGCTGCTGGTTGTAACATGTGATATCATAAAAGACATGAACGCTTGAAATTACCGTACCATACACCAATGCTCTGCGTGACAACAAATGAAAGGGGTAGTAAGAGAAATAGAGCATGGTATGGACAAAACAAATGGGTGTGACAATCATGGCGGAGGTCTACGTGGAAACACCTCGACCTGGCATTTTGAAAAGTTTTGAACGCAGTACGCCATTATAGGCGAGTCCCGGGAACAAGGATGAAGAGGAGACAAAGCGCAAGCGCAATGATGACGGCGAGAAGGAGAGATACCGAGGCACGCTTGACAAGAAGAGCGCGGACGTAAGGCTCGCGTATCCGGGTCCAGTTCATAAATGTGTACTCGCTTAGTCCGGCAAGGGCGAGAATTGGGTCGATCTTGTATTGATACGAGGAAAGGAAGTATGCAGCAATCGAAAATGGCAGAATCACCTGTGATGCAGTCGTTAGCTAAGAAAGACTTGGAAGAATGGTGAGAGACTTACCCAGCAACGAATATTTCGCGGCGCGTCGGTCAAAATAACAAAGAATCCAGCCCAGAATCCACCTCCAAAGCTGACCAACGCAATGACTAGCCGAGCTAGAATACTTGGTGGAACCAAGTTGCCCAGTGCCTTGGCTTGAAGAAACCCGGGAAAGGCATCTCGTTCCATAGCCTGGAAAACGTAGTCCTTGGCGGTATCGAAGACTTCTGGGTCATCTCGGCCTTCCTCCTCGATCATATGAACGACATCTCCAACGATGCTGTCAGGCAGGACCACTTCACGTTCGGAGCCGGGGAGTAAATAGGTGTATAGAATCCTCACGGCGCTTGCACGAATATCGGAGCGGGCAACAGTATGGCCAGGGGAGCTCGTGTCGTTGCCGTTGCCGTTGCCGTTGCCATGGGAGATACCGTTCAGAGCGGCACTGACGCGTCGACCATGGCTAGGAAAAGAACCTCGGTTTCTGGAGTATTCAGATTCCTCGCTGTTTCTCATAGAGGTGTGGCCTTCGGAGCGAAGAAAAGCTGACAATCGCTGGTCCGAGTCTTCGAGATCGCCATTTCCGTTGCCGTATCCATTGGCAGTGATGTTTGCGAATTCAATGTTGTTTCCATCACCAGGGATTGCGCCTCGCTGTCGCTGAGATCCTGTAGATGGTCTGCTGTCAAATTTCTCGGGCTCCGGGGTCTCGAGGAGAACTGAGCGTCGTAGTTCACGAACATAGTGGCGGCAGAGGGACATGTGTTGGGATACATCGAGCCTAGTGATTAATTTCTCGTTTTAGCCTTCGATCCTGAAGCACTTATGTTGAAGCAATTTGCAATGGAACATACCAGAAGTCCAGATAGTCCACAGAGCACTGTTGATCTCTCATGTAGATGTAAAACGAAAACAAATCAACAGGTGCAAGGGTCCGCCTCCCTAGAACCTCTAGGAGGGTTGGTAACCTATTGCGATACTCATTCTCTAGCAAAGATGGCGCCGACATAGTTGTTGATTAGGGCTAAGAGAGTCCTTTGAGATAAAAAGAAGACCTTTAACAAAGGATGTCTGTCTTTAGCCTTAGTCTTATGCACCTCACTTCTGCTTGTTATGACAACTTATCACACCGACTTTTGACGGCAGGACAGGCTGTTAAACAGCAGAAATAAGGGTCAAGCAGCAGAGTAATGAGTGGGATAAAGGATTTCTAGTAGCAATATTAAAAGAGTGAATGAGAAGCTCCTGTGATAAGCAGAGTGGCTGTGAGAGTGTCCTCCTCTACAAGCTGTGAAGTGGCACAGGAGGTGAAGGCCTCACTTGGGAGGGTTAATCTCGCATTATCCTTTTTCCGACACGCTCTAGGGGCAACCCTCCACAAAAAAGTCAAAGGTGAGCCAAACCACAGCTCCAGAGAAGTCTGTTCCTGAGATGAACCATACTAACAAGAATATAGATGTCTAGTGTTGAACAATATGTACTCCGTGAACTAACCATCCCTCCATTGCCATCCCGCCCATACTACCAAGCCAGCCTATACCAAAAGATACCACTCGGCGAAAACTCCGTAGATAATCGTACATTATGCATTATAAAAGACGTCGGGGTATCAGTCAGCCAAGTGCTAATGAGGCATTAGTATGAGAACCGGCAAGATATTACGTCAACCAATTACACTTACCGACCACTCTGGTATATTTCTGATCTGCTGCCACATGAACTTTTCAAGTTTATTGGCACTCTTTGCGTAAGGCGTGCTCTCGTTATTGTATTTCCGGCAGTTGTCGAAGATGGTCTTCGCATCCTTGATGAAATCCTGGGGGGTAGGATACATGTCCTTTTCATGTTTCTCTTCCATTGTTGAAAGATCCATCGGCTCGGTAATGACTTCATAGTAGTCGGGAACCTCATCTCGATTCACAGGCTGCGCGAACGGCCATGCGGCGCTATGGTTTTGCATATCGTTGAGAAGGTGAAGCAGTTGATTATAATTGGGCCCATGTCTTGGTTGGCGAGCCAGCTCGTCCATATCCGGTGACCATCCTGACTCTTTGATGGCTGGGATACTCAGAGGGTCAATCTCGGTGATCCCGCCTTTCCACTCTTTTGGTGGTTGATGGATGATATGTGATCTACTAAAGGCACGTATCTTAGCAAATACGGCCTCTTTCTGTTTGAGTACCATCCGGCCGGCCTCCAGATATCGTATTTTTGGGAGCATGGAACACTGCATTATAGTGCCTCCTTCGTAATCTTTGATGTATCCCATCCATATAGACTTCTCGAGACTGATTTCTTTTGTAAAGCCCTGCTTTTTGAAATAACCTATCGCATAATTATCTGCGTACGTTAAAAAGTGCATCACGTCGGAGGTCGCTTTAACGTAGTCCTAAGTAAAAGGTAAGCTATTTGTTCTCGGTGTATGAGGATTGTGCATAAAAGCTTGCCTTTAAATGTGACATAAGATGTGCCCCATAGCCTTTAACCTGCTGATCAGACGAAATTGCGCAAAACACAATTTCGGCAAATCTCCTTCCGTGGAATGGTCGATATGTTATGCCACTAAGAACGTAGTTAGCAACACTAACGGTAATAGATGCCAAGAAATATGCAACATACCCAACCACCTCTAGAGGATGTTTCACGATAGCTATCGACAGGTGGGTTCGATCGTATACGAGGCGGGCTATATAATCCTTCGGCATTTTGGGGAGTTGTTTCTGAAATATGCATTTAAGTCCGGTGAGGATGATGAAGCTTTCTCGTGACGAATCATTGTTAACAACCCGAAATTCGATTTTCCCTTCCCGCTCTTCTAGTACAGCAGCCTGTCATTGTCGATCACAAATCAGCCTTCATGCAAGTTAACCCATAGGGAGGAGATCAGAATACCTTCTCTGTATACGGAACCAGTTTGATCTTTTCAATATCCGGCTCATCCTACAACCAAGTCAGCGAGCGTGTTTCAAAGATATGCTGTCTTTTATTCCGCTTCTAACCTGGTCTCCCGCTTCTGGGGATTCTGTCCTAGCCTTTTTGATGCTGGCTTTGAAGTCCGGGGTAGTGACCTCCTCGGTGGCCTTGCGCTTCCCACCTGGAAAATAAGGGTTAGTTTACAGGATAATGACAAGGACAGTAAGATAATACCCACGATCAACTACTACGGGCGCCATGTCTATGGATTCTGCAGCTTGCGCAGACCACTGCCGAAGCGTTCGATGTCGTCAGTCGAACTTAGCGCCAAGAGGTGGCGTCTCGGCAAAATATTTGTCCGTCGACGGTACGCGCGAACCTTGTAGTTGCCAGACAACAACCACCATCGAACAAGACGGACGTCGGCAATCACCACCAGTATAACCTCGGCGCTGGTAACTACTCTAGCTTGACAATTACCTTGTATTGATCTTTGTATTAGTCCTGATGTCGCTTGAAGAAGCTTGGCTCTCTGCAGCTGCAAATCCCTTTTACCCCGGCGTCCCAACGAATTTACAGTTATTCGCTGCCTCGCTACTTTTGATGATAGGTATGCATAGCTGTCATCGATGCAATTAGGCCTACCCAATTACTGACCGCTGACTAGGGCTCATTTTCACTGGCTTCTTTGCTTTAAGTGAGCCGATCCAGCATCAAGCTGCAACGGGTAGTTACTAATCCCATTTATATAGATCGCTCCGCTCTCAACATCGCTATTCTGGGAGTTCCAGCATCTTTGGCCCTCGGGTGAGTGAATCGTGTCTTTGATGCTTGTAATCGATAGAAACTTCTCTAACTACTATAGATTTGGCTCGGTCTTCATGATCTGTGCTGTAGGGGTTTATGTTTGAGACCCTATAGCTCAAATTTCTATTACTGTCACCTTTTAACTGCCATGTAAAGTATTTAGAGGACTTCATCACGCTTTCCTTAAGGTACTCATCAAGGCAGTTAGTCAGATCCAAATTATCTATTTCAGCTAGTTAGGTTTCGACTGCCTTTGCTTCTTACACTCATTGTCGCTATGGATGCCGGCGATAGCCCCATACTCTCGGCGGTTTCGACCTCTGCCGACCAGCTCTACCTTCTTCTGAAATGTATTGGTTTCTCTCGTCAAGTTTCTGTCCAGATTACCCCACAAGGTATCCGGTTTTCAGTGGAAGAGGCAAAAGTAATGCAAGGGCTTGCCTTTCTTGACAAAGCGCTTTTTACAAGCTATACTTTCAATGTTCGGAATGTGGACGATGGCGTTACCCAACCGGAAGGAGACGGCGATTTCTTCGACACATCCCTATACCCTAGATTCATTGTATCTCTGTCCGCCCTACTCGAAACCCTTCAGATATTCGGAATCAATGAAACCAATCAGGGCCCTAATCAAATGATAAGCGCAAACAACACTCAAGGCATGAACGCATTTTCAACACCAGCCTTAGGAATGAGCCGTTCTTGCACAATGAGTTATCATCGACAAGGATCACCGCTATGTATGACACTGACAGATGCGGGTGTTATCACCACATGCGAGTTAACCACCTATGAAAGCGAAGACTCTTCATCGAACTCCACGCCGGAAGAGTTCGATATTCCTTTGCAGCGTGATGCAATCGTTTTCAAGATAATAATGCGTTCAACGTGGCTCCATAACGCAATTGTGGAATTGGACTCGGCCTCCCCAACAGTCCTAAGCCTATCTGTCTCCCCAAATAAGGCGCCATATTTCGCATTATCGGCTTCCGGCGGTCCATTCAGCGAATCAACCGTTGAATTTGCCATCGACAAAGAGTCTGATGACGCTGACCTTGCCTACAAATCCTTCAACGAAGATGGCAGCTCTAGGCAGCCGAGAAGAGGAAAGCTTGCTCCAACTGTCACCGAAACCTTTCTTGTTCAACCCCAGACATCCAGCTCTCGGGTGAAGCAGCGATACAGATTTTCCCTTGTGCGAAAAGCCTTGCAAGCCATGGGGGTATCAAGCAAAGTCAGCATTCGAGGGGATAAACAGGGTGTTTTGAGTCTCCAGTTTATGGTCGAATTGGGCGACGGAGCTGGCGTTGACACTTCGATGGGTTCAGCTACTCAAACCGCTACTCGAACAGCAACTGGAAATGTCAGTTTCATCGATTTTCGATTTGTTCCATTGGTTGATGAAGAAAACGAGGACGAAGACCAGGAGAATGAGTAATTCAATCCGTTGCCAATTGCTCATCTCGTACTTACATAGGTTCATAGTGGAGGCATAAATGGTTGATTCTTAATTAACTTACGAAGATATCCTCATGAAGATAATAAATACAAGGCAGAGACTTCATATTGTATCCATGTTAAGCCCTATATGAATAATAGATGAATAACAAAAAACATCCGGTTACATGACCTGGATATGGACGTTTAGCTCGACTCCCAACTTCAGGATGAAAGAAAGGTGGCTGTGTACTAACCTCTGCAATGGATTGCCTTTCAATGATTGACTTTTGTCTCTCATTTCGAGAGACCCTATAATAATAATCGCAAAAATCACCGCACTGCATACTTCGGAGGAACTCTTCGTCATGGGTGATCACAATCAATTGAAAATTTGCCTGTTGTTGACGTGCTCTAATAATGTCATGCAAAGATTCGGCTAGAGACCGAATATTATCACGATCAAGATTAGTAGTTGGCTCATCAAGGGCAATGAGGCCGCAATTAACACCGAAACACTCTGCTAGTGCTAGTCGAATGATGATGCTTGCAAGCACCTTCTGTCCAGCACTGCAACGGCCTCTCATATCCATCTCTGCGTCCTGTTTGACCATACAAACACGATAATTATAGGACCTATTGCCTCTTGCGCTTTCGTTGTCTGAACGAATTAGGATGGTATCAACGTCAGTACCTCTGTAAGTTTTCTGCCACAATTCTCCAATGATACGATTGATTTCCTCCATTTTTAAGCCATGGTACTTCATGATCGCCTTATCAAGAGCTCCACCATAGCGTCCAAGGTCCTCTACAGCAGCTTTGGTAGTTTCCACTTTGATGTGTGCTTCTTTGAATTTAGCTCCAGCGTCTTTGTAGTCGGCATCCCAGTCTGCCAGAAGTTGCATCAATTGGTCATCCTTTGATTTCATCTCACCCATTTTGCTTGCTTGTTTTGCTGCAAGTGCATTGTGCTGCCGTGTGTTTCGTTCGGACTCTTCTTTGAATCGGCTGCGGTCTACCTCTGCGTTCTGAGATTCCAAGTCCGCAATTTCCTGACTAACAATAGCAAGTGCACTGGTTTCCTGGCGATATCGAAGGTTATCTGAGTACTGCCGTCTCGTGTTTTCACTATCTTTAAGTCGGGCTGAAACGTTGTTAAGTTCGCGCGTGAGATTGACCTGCTCAGCTTCCAGGCCTTTAATTTCGTCCAATATATCTTGTAACTCGCGCTTGCTACGATCAAGTTTGGCGGGGCCCCCTCGTTCGATATAATTTGTAATATCCTCGCCAGCCAAATCAAGTTGATGCAAACTGTCATTGAAGCCCGATACCTCTCCTTGAAGCTCTCGTTCTCTTTGTTCCCATCGAGTATTGATGTCATCATATTTTGCTTGAGCTTTGGAGACTTCAGGTACAAGGCCCTCAAGGTCTTTATCGGCACTAGTTATAGTGTCTCGTAGTTTCGAGTTCTGATTTCGGTATTCCTCTATTCGTGCAACTAGAGTGGCTTTCTTTTCTAGCTGGAAATTGATGTTGTCGAGTTCGCTTCGTAGATCACGACATTTCAGCTCAAGTTTCCCAACGTTCATTCGTGATTGATTCAAATCTTGGTTTAGCTTTCCGGCGAAACGCTTGACCTCGCGAATCTTCTCTCCAATAGTAGCGATTTCGTCCTGAATATCTTCCAGGGTTCGTGAGCTTCCATCTTCCCCTTGTTTCGTAGAAAGATCTTCAATTTGAATTTGCAGTGTTGAAATTTCATTCTGATATCTCGCAATGTTAGTGACCGTCTGAGATAAAGACTCTATTTCTTTTTTAGCTTCTATCCTTTGGGCCACAACACTGTCTCGCTCTTCCAATTGAGCAAGAAGCCCTTCTCTCTCTACTTCCAATTCGGTCTGTTCTTTTGTCAAATCAGGTATGACGGTGCTAGTCAGGCGATTCCAGTTTTCATAGTATGTGCCCATTTCCCTGATTTTTTCTAATTCCGCCTCCCGTGCTTCTATATCATCTGCTAGGTCTGTATCTGTCGCCTTTTTGATCAATACCTTGAGCTTATTTTTGAAAATCTGGAGTTCCGATTCCGCTTTAAAAGGTCGGGAGCACGTTCTGCAAACCTTTTTGCCATTTGCAGTATCAAGACAATTTGTTAGGTATTCACCTAAACCAGCGTACTGATCTGCATCTTTTCTGGCCATTTCTAGCTCTGTTTGCTTTTGCTTGACGGTGTCAGGGTATTCTGTGGGCTCGTCACTGATCACTTCACTGATATTTCTAGCCGCCTCCTCGACTTCAGTCTTATATTGAACAAGGCTTTTACGAGCGTTTTTCAGTTTGAATTCGATAAGCTCGAGTTCTTTGGTAGATCCATCTCGATCTCGTTCCGCACTTGACACATGGCCGGAGACGATCTTGAGGGCATTTTGATACCCTTGCTCAATGTTATTTGGGGTCCAGGATGAATCAATCAGTTTAGATATTCGATCACCATGTGCACCGGACATTGTTTCGAGGCTTCGCTCTCGGTCCTTGAGCTCTTTCTTCAAATGATCTAGACGAGCTAAATCACCTGCTTTCTTAGTTCCTTCGATCAAATCGACATTCAACTTAGCTGATTCGTCCTCAAGAGACCGAACTTCCGCTTCCTTTTGCTGTATATCTCTCTCCCAAGAAGCATTTTTGGCTTTTTCTTTTTCATTTTGCAGATTTTCCTCGGTCTCCTCCATTCTCGATTCGATCATAGCACGTTTCCCCTCATCTATGTTTATTTCATCAGTGCGACGCTGTATGGCTGTCGCATCTTGATCGTTCGTGGATATCTGCTTTTTCGCTGAATTTTTGACTTCCTGCAAAGCAGACTTGCGCTGGCTCAGCTGATTAAGGAGCGTTTGGGCCTCTTTTAGTTGAATCTGAGCCTCCTTTTTAGCCTTGTCTAAAGCCTGGTGTTTCTCCTTGGATAGCTTCTGCATTCGTTCCATAAAATCGTTGATTTCCATATCGTCAAGGTCGCCGTCAAAGCCACGGAAGTTGTTTTGTCGAGCAATTTCTTTAATTAACTTTGTTCTCCTTTCCACCTGCCTGTCGAACTGAGCTTTGTCGTTTTCATTTTTGCCGCATTCAGTCTGTTTGAGGCCCAGGCCATTGCGGCTGCGCTCAATGAGCTCCTTGAGATCCATATACTTTTCTTTCAGTGAATTTTCCTGTTCCCTATACTCCGCCTGATGAGACTCAAACTGCTCTAATGTTGACTGGAGCCAGTCATCGGATTCGTCTACCTCCACAAGGTGCGGCTTGAGGTTATTGATACTAGCCTGAATACTATTGGCCTCGATACGTCTGCCTTCTAGTGCGCCCAAAACTTCCGCATAGCCCTCAGATTCTTTCCAGGCTTTGTCCGCCAATTCAGCGACTCGTCTCATTTCTTTCGAGAGTTCATGACTCTCTTCTCGTAATGCCTCGATCTCTTCTTGAAGCTTTAGCGATCTTTTTTCAGCCTAAAAATTGGATAATTAGCACTAACAAGACGCAGATTTTTCGAGAGGGTATTGGCACTCACACGGTCAGCCTTATCTTTGTCGTCCCGGGCATGGTTTTCCATGATCTTATATTTTGCAAGTTCTTCATTCTGCTTTTTCCGTAATGCTTTGATATTGTCGATAGCTTTAGTGTACTTCAAAGCTTCAAAGATTTCATCAAATTTCTTCTTGAGTACAGACGGCTCGCTCATTGGCCATAAACTCTCATCCTGGTGACAGAATATGACTGAATCAAGAACAGCTCTCGATACGCCCAGATATTGTGGCATTATCTGATCCAACTCAGCCACCCGCGACGAGATTGCCGTTCTCTCGCCCTCTTTGATCATCAAAAGCTGTCCCTCAAGGGTTTTTTGTTGCCTTGTCAACTTTTTGACGGTGAGCTGGAGACTTCTCGTGACCACCATTTTGGCGCTGGAGGTAGCCTTGAAGGCCAATTTGACCTGGGCAAATACTTCCTTTTCACCACATAGCTTCACTGATTCTTAGCCTTTTTCTCGTTCTTCTTCTTTCAAAGAACCTAGGAGATGATATCGCACCTTGGGATCGTGGATGAAAGCCCCGCCCTTACTGTTCGGAGGGAGGTCTCCGGTAGTTGCATATTTGAGACATTCGATAATCGTCTAAGGTCAATTAGCTGCTGACCACCCCCCAAACTCCTCATTATATGGTATTATACCGTCTTTCCAGATCCGTTGTATCCGACAATTAGAGTGAGAGGAGTATGGAACTGGATAGTTTCGCTGCGAGTGTTGTCAAACGAACGGACCCTAATGAAAGCAGTCAGTACAGTTTTAATTTGGATCCCCATAGAAAACAGTTACCCGAGGATAGAAAGCTTATCAATTTTCGCTATGGAGAGGGCGTTAGCTTTGTAGGGCAATCGTTGCTGAGCCTCAACGTACACCTATCGATCCTCAACGTTAGATTACAGCCCGCTCATATTAAAGAAGGGTGATAAACGAACATATTTGCTATTCCTTAGTAACCATCTACCTCTAGAGCTTTACGGCGTCCTAGCACGGACGAGAGAGTGACAACGAGGCAACATTTCTGACCGTCAAGGCCCATTTACTTAGACGCGCGCGGCAGAAGCACGTGTGCACGTGACCTTTATCTTATCATGATGGATGGACGCAACATCGCAGACTATGGAGGATGGTAAGGACAATATTCCATTCACAGACTCCGCATATCTTTCCTGTCGCTGACAATCTGCCAGCTAAAACGCCAAAGAGAAAACACTTGAGAATATTTGTACATTTTGAAATGGAGTGCGGGGATTCGTTGGCTCAAACAAAACAAGTATATCCATCATCCACCGGTCATTGATGTATTTCGGTCTCCTGCTCGGTTGCTTCTTGGGTATGCCCAGAAATTCCGATATCAGGATCCTTTCGCGAACTATTACTCGCCTCACCTGAGGCGTCTTTCTGGTCAGTGTCCATAATATCAATGTCGCCGTCAGCATCAACCTCATGGTCCTCATCTGGTTCTCCAGGCGCATCTTCATCGACCGTCTTGTCCGTCGCAGCCTCCTTCACAGATTGTCTGGTATTACCAACCGTTCCAGGTTGTGGGGAGGACCGAGCAAGTGACATCGTAACACCCTTTCCATCCTGCAAGCCAAGATCCTCCACACCCAAGAGATCTGGGCCACGAGCATGAGGCACTTCTTCCGCGTTGTCAGAATCATGAGGCGCATCGTTGTCCATATTGCCAACAGTAGCGTGACCATGAGCCTCTTCGTTGGTGTGGTTGTCATGGTCCGTATGGACACCACTTTGATGCGCATTGCTTCTTAGCCCCATCATGTCATCATTGACTGTTTGATCACCAGTCTCTGTAATCATGTCGTCATCATCCGAGGGTGCTGGTGAGTTGGTTAACCAAGGGATTGGTGTTAAGAGTGCACCTCCAAGGGATTCATCACTCCCAAGAGAGCTATCATTAAACAAGAATCCAGCATTTCCAACTCCATTGACACCATTCTTTAGCGTCTTATCAAGTATGCTATCTGATGGTATAGATACCGGGAGTGGGAATATGTCTGCCCCACTTGAGACTGACACAACTCTATCAACAGCTCGTATGTAGGCAGGCAGCGTCTTGTAGTTCTGCGTAGGATGGAGGATGAGCTCGGCAAGGCGCTGAATTGTATGTGGTGGTTTTTGGGAGAAATATGATCTAAGTGTGTTTTTGATTGATGACAACTCGTCGGCGAGGAGTGGAGGTAAGGTAATCGATTGTCTCTGCGAATTTTGAGACTCCGAGATATGGTCGGTGGGGTCTGACGTTATCGAGGAAAAAGACGGCACGGGTGGCCTCTGCGGCGATTGAACTTGGGAGGGAGGGGCGTTCTCTTTATTGCTATTATTCGGTATCGATTGGCTGGCGGGATGTGATGTGAGGGGAAGAGTTTGGACTGTTTCGAAAGAACTGAACGTTGTCATCTGCGGTATTCGGAATTCATGATGCACTATCTATATTTCTTGTCAATCAGTGTCGGGAAAGAATGTGTTTCACATCGCCTACATAGTCTAATCGCTCGAGCAGTGGCTCCAGAAGCGCAGGCCATTTCTCGCTAAACGACTACCTGTCAGCAGCGGTCAGGTAAAGTAATTCAGTATCTCAATGTAAACTCACTACACCATCTGGCCATCTTTGGCAACCAGCTCGAGGACTTCTTCATCTGTACGGAGAGCGCGATTAGCATATGATAAGCTTATGGCTGCTGGCTATCGCATGCTTGCTCTAGCGCATGCGCATGTTCCGCGCCGGGAAATCTGCAGACTCGTAGCCATCGCAACAGTCACGCAAGAGCCATCCTACCTAGAGACATTATGCCGATTGGAGATGCGTTAGAGGTATGCACAGAGGAGACCTCGCGCCAGTCGCGGAGCTCTGAGATATTGCTGCAAGATAGGCCGGAAAAACGTTTTCTCGATGTCCCGGACCGCAACCCAAAATCGCCCGTCCGGATCACAATAACCTCAAAAGAGACGAAGCACTCGGTGCGCGGGGAAAGACGTACACTAAATCATGCTTTCTGCTAGGAAGTATACATCTATGGGCTCTTAAGAATTGCTGTGCAAAGGCGTGGCTCTGATTATGTCGTCATTTGACGAACCCTTCGACGACCCCGAATCCTTCCAGGCTGTATACCGTGAAAATGACGACTACTACCACAACAAAGGCGAGCATGTCGTCCGTTCTCTTGCTCGCGCACAGGAGCTCGACCCGGCAGCTCTTGGGGAACGTGGTCCCCCTCCGTCTTGGCCAGTTCGTGTGAACATCAGGCTTGAGGCACCATTACATGCCCTTGTTGTCCACCATACCATAACCTCTATATGCCAGGGAGAAATGCCCTGCTGGACGTATATCTCTCAAGGAATGGAACAAGTCGGCCAGAAAGAATTGGTCTTCACAGTTGCTCAAAATACAGATTCTGAACAAGAACAAGACTTCCCCAACGACCCCTTGCGGTGGTTCGAAATCGTCTATTCTATGGCCAAGGGCGGCTTTCCTGTGCATGAGTTTGAACGAACAAAATTTCAAGTTCCAAGCTTTCTTGGCAGGTCCGATGTGAATTGGATGATGTACTGCCCTGCGTGCCCTATACCGAATGTTGAAGAGGCGTTACTCCCTAGCGATTTTCTACAAGCCATCCCTCTCCTCATTTCAGAAGCAGATGTCGCCGAGAAATACGGCCGGATGAGAGCACTAGGGCATCTTGGTGCTTCTGAGAGGTGGTTTCCCTGGCCGCCTTGGTTCAACCGGTACCGCAATCCAAGCATAACGGTCTCTAGGATGCAGGGTTCGATCAAGGATCAAATGTCTTTTGAGTATATCAAAGGGCTCAGTGCCGTAAAGAAGGGGACTAAGATTATTCTTCGAATACCTAAAGAGTCAGAATCTCTCTTGGTAGAGGCGCTACTGAGGCATAGTCCTGATCGGACGTTTCCGCTGGAAACCGTTCATCATATTAATTCAGACTCTGGCCTGTTATGGGACAACGGTAATTCGCAGCCAAGAGGGTATGCTGCGGGGAGTTCAAATGAGTGTATGAATCTGAACTACTTTGCTTTCTGTCCTGGTCAAAAGGAGGACGAGCTACACTTGGTTGAGGACGGGTACATGTGTAAGTCACTACAGAATTGCCGTAGAGTCTCCGCGACTTGTTAACATGGGCTTACTTCGATATATACATTGTAGTCATGTTGGCAGACGAGACCTGGCTCAGAATCCGTGACTGCATTGAAAACCTAAAATCTTGCCATATTTCTTTCAGCTCTGGCTTACGGTTTTTGCTTCGACTTGAGAAATCTTCGTCATCCAGCCAATGAAATTACCTTGCAGTATCATTATTTCTCAAGGCATTTGGATCTTGTCAGTATATTTGTTCGGGTACTTTAGTTGCCAGCCAATTCCAAATCGGGGTTTAGTGACTCCATATAACAGGACGGCAGTTCAGTATACGATTCCCAACGGAATTTCGTATGTGGCAGTTTATACCTGTTGATAGAGAATAAAATACAACTAATTACTTAATAAAGCTCTCGGGTATTAATCCTTCCTCTGCTAAATAATGAACTTAATCATTATTTTACCCAAGCTAAGAGTACTTACGATCATTTCTTAGGACAAGATGTTACTGAATTGGGATTGCGGTCCATCCTGACTATCAGTGGACGGGTTCGGCTAGTTCGGCTAATTCGCAAACACGATCATGTAGTGGGCAAATCTCCCACCTCAAAAAAGATCAGAAGGACTAAGGTTAAAGGGAGATATGAGGAAGAGGAGTGGAAAGAAGCAAAGATAGATAATTTTGAAAGTAGTCGAGGGTACTCTGATGAACGGAACACAATAAAGATCAGTGGGCCATTCAAAGCCGGGTATGTAACTTAATATGACTGCGTAATGCCAAAAATGAGATGGAATTCATTAAAGAAGCGGCAAAATTTTTTGTATATATTCAGAGTTGGGGAAAGCCACCATAAGCCAAGGTTAAGATTGGGGGCCAGGCATTGGAAAAACGGAAAGGGGGTCAAAATCAAGGAAATGAAATTTAAAACAAAGGAGATATCAACTGGTGTATCAAGGGGAAAACATAAACAAATGAGAAAGGTCAGAAATGCAACATATCATTTTTGAATCGTCCATTCAACGCCATCCGTTTTTCATGAAAGGTCAGCGGAATGCTATCTAAGGCTATTGTAGTCACCGACCCAGCTTTGGTCATGCTGCGACCAACCGCCTGGAGCACCAGGGTTTAGTTGATCATTAGTCATTTGTTGCTGAGACTGACCAGTGGACGGGTATGGGTATGTAGCATTGACAGAATCGTCTTCATCTCCAAATCCGTATTCTCCACCGGAACTCGCATCAAAGCTACTCCTACCTCCAATGTCGCTGTTATCGTCTGCTGGCCCAGCAATCTGATCCCACTGAAGACCCTGCAACGCAGGATATTGCGCCAATAGTGCGGCAGGCAAAGTGAAGGAGCCTCCATGGCTGTCCATGCTTTGTATTGATAAAGGCTGGTTGGTCGGCTGCAGATGGCCTTGGCCTAAGCCTCCTTGTTGCTGCTGGTGACTGAGAGTATCGCGATCATTTGCCTCCTCGTCTAGGAGAGGCTTTATGCACACTCTACCAGCCTCAGAGCGGAAATGGCGACCGAGAGCATCGGCGCGGGCAAACCGTCGGCCACATCCCCATTGACGGCCACTAGACATATCGCCACGACAAACAAATCTCCTTTCACCAGAATGTAAGCTCTCGTGGCGTCTCCGGTCATGCTGGCGGGCAAAAGCTCTCGCGCAAATGGTGCAGACAAAAGGCCGTTCATCGGTGTGGGTTCGAAGGTGAGAGCGAAGATTGTACGCTCGTGTGAATCTCTTTGGGCAAAGCGAGCACTGGAATGTCGCGGGGTGCTTCTGGAGCTTCTTCGAGTCTTGTGGGCCGGAGCCGGGTCTCTGTGGGTTGGCAAGGTCTAAGATGTACGTACGATTGTCAAGAGACGAAGTTGACTGGCGTCTATTTTTGCTAACTGGGGAAGCTTCCCGTGAGGATGGTGTGCTAAAAGCGCCACCGGGAACTCTAGATGGCGATAGGGAGCCTGAGTTGGAGGCACCGCCAAGGCCAGCACCGAGCGTAGACGGTGACATCGGCCTTGACATGAAAGGATCCGATTTGCTTCGTCCGCGTGCGCCTATATGCAAAAGTTAGCCTACCAATAGGGTGGTAATAAGCAGAAGATAAGAAAGTCTTACGGCTGATGGGCAGACTTAATGTATCCATGTCCGCATTGAGCTTTGGCGCATCTAAAATTGAGGACTTCGAGGGTGGTGCAAATTCAACATTAATGGAAGGCGGAGTCATTTGAGCCGCTTGTCCCATATCCCCTAGGCCAGCTGGTGCCTGATAGGTTGGTAACGGCGGTGCGGATGTACCAGCGTACAGGTCCTGACCAGTACTTTGTGACCGAGACATACTTGGAGCTAGAAGCAAGGAATTGTCTGTATCTAGTTCTGGGCCATGCAATTGCGGAGAGAGACGAGGAGAGATATAGGGGCTGTGTGCTGGACTGTAAGTATGTTTCTGATCATGGTCTGATATCGTGAAGGCCTCCATTCCAAAAGCATTGTCGTACTGGCCCAAGTCAGTCTGAGGGGGAAGGTGAGGGGACGGATGAGCAGATGCATGGGCAGACGCATGAGAAGAGACCTCGAATGCTTCATGTTGCTGCAAATAAGGCGAGTGAGCCACAGAAGACACGTCGGAGTGCTCTGATGGGGCGCGCCGATGACCCTGGAAAGAGCTGTTGCCGAGAATCCCTTGCCAGTCTGCCTGGGCACCTCCGGCTGTCATGAATGCAGCACTGGCAGGGTCTAGTGAGGTGTGCCTCGAGTGCTGAGGTGTGTAAAAGGTTGCAGGGCTTGAAGCAGCGACAGGTGAAGCAGCACGGTTGGGAGAACCAGCATCCGGTGGGATTAGGTGGGGAGATGTTGGCAGCTGGGGCGAGGATAGTGTGTGAGAAAATTCCGCCGGGTTGATAGTGGTCGGTTGGAGAGTGCCCATCATGGCGCTGGATGTAGCAAAAGCAGAGGTTTGGTCTTGATTGGTGAACGAGCTGAAATCGTCGAAATCGAAGGCCTGGTCTGCGGTATCGAAGTCTGGGAACGGCTGGGAATCCCGACTGTTAGAGGCTTGCTCTAGCTGGTCAAGGAAATTGGTGTTGAACGGGATGGAGACGTCCTCTTGCTGGTTGAAAGTTCGCTCCGGTGCGGTCACATTAGCGTGGAATCCCAATCCGTCATGAGTCGATGTAGCAGTGAGGTACGGAGTTGTGAAGAGGAACTGCTCGTTACCCGACGCCGTCGATGTGGGATAAGTGTTGGCAGTGTGGCTACCTGTGGTTGACAGTTGATTGACGGTGTTGGTAAGGTCAGTGAACTGTTGCGAATTGAGGTTGTTTTGTAATGGGGCGAAGGGAGAGTTGTTATTGCTTCTGGCCGTAGAAGACGACCTCTCTCTTCCATCCTGCGGAGGGCCTTCCATTATGACGCGAATGGCTTGCTTGTTTTCAATCTTACGGTTTCGTGAACCTTAGGTTTTATGTCCGACGTGATTTTGGCTAGCCAGAAATAAGCCGGGGGGGGTTGTCCGGGTCGTGAGCGCTCAGCTGGCAACGCACGTCCTACCCGCCGAGGCAGATCGCGGAGACAGAAGTATTCTGCAGCGCGATAGAACGTTTCGCAATGACGGTAAGGCCCGTTTGACTGCCTCTCTAGCTCTTGATGACGGTGTGGCGGAGTATCGTGAAGCGTTGTGGCAGTGGTGAGGGATGGTGGAGCTCTCCAACCATGGGCAATGTCGACGGAGACAGGGCGCTAGAGGAGAGAGCAGGCTTGTCTGCAAGGTTAGCTCATGCGCCGGCAAATGGAATGCGCTCTGAGTCTCTCACAGGATGTTCCGGGTCGTGATGCTCAGGAAATAAGTGCTAGCGAGAGCCTGAAATTGCGAAGTTGTTTGCAGTTGACGTCCAACGAGCCCCACTAGCGCTGGCCTCGGGCTTAGTACTGTGTTTCGTGGGCGCGGTTTGAGCACACGAGGGCTATAGCGCTGAGATACAGGAGAGATCGAAACTAGCGAGAGGCGCGCCTTGACGTCAAGGGCAGATTTGGATGTCCAGAGGCACGCACTTCGTCAGACTTAGCGAGCGGCGATGGAAGCGCCGAAAGGCAGCGAGAGCACAAAGTGACAAAGACGATGGGAATTAGGACCTGCGGGCCCTCGCTTGGCGTGTGCCGTTATCTAACTTGGGATCGCTACAAGATGTGCCGGGCTGCTTGCTGATGTTGCAGATGGATGTTGGGAAATGGTATCCGACTTGATGGCCACGGGGGAGTGAAGCGCGTGCGCAACTCAGCAACTAACTAAACAACGGTTCTTCCTTTAGTGACTGAAGCGTGGCTGATGGTTTCAGGTAGAGGACCCTGGATGCTCCCCTGGCAGACAGTGCAAGGCACCATTTGTTGTGATGTAGGCACCCTCTTACATAGGTAGTATTTGATTGTGGCCCAACTGCCTAGCAGCCGACGATGATCTGATTTGACGTTGACAGAAGACGCTTAACGTTGTGCACCAGAAAAGCCCTTCGTCTGCGTTGGAAGAAGAATTTTCGTATTCGCGACCGAAGCATTCACCAAGGACGTCCCCGTCCCGTCCCAGTCACTTTTTGACAAGCTGCGCAGATCATGCGTGTCTTGATCAACTCACACTAGTCGACCGAGATCCTAGCAGCAATCCGCATATGCGGTGGCTTTCAGTCCAGCCAAATGGCTTCCAAGCGCTGGAGGCTGCCTTCCAGTTGGGCTGTGCGTGTAGGCTAGACGAGGCTGAGAGTCGCCAGGTGTCTTTGCTTTCTTTGTTCGTATGCACGTAAGCTGTGTGATTGGCGGCTCGCTTCTGGCTCCCGGGATAGTTATGTAAAATCCATCCCGAGCTGATTCATGGGGACGTTGATAGCTGAAAGATTCCGGAACGTGGAGTGTCACGGCGTCCAGATCATGCAGGACGAACATGATCGTAAGGCACCCCTGATCAGAGTGCATATTCGAGGTCCTGCTAGTCCCTAGACCATCTTAAATTCGCTACTAGAGCTCTACACGCAGGAGGGAGTATCATATGCTCCGCGTATAGAAAAACTAGGCTCCCAGAAAACGCTTCCGAGAATATGACGGGGATTTCTCGTAGTTGGGGGGGCCATTCTGCCTTATGTATTTTGTTGCATCCATTCTGCGGTGTTCCGGGGTTAGGATAGATTGACTCCGTTACGGGCGCTGCGCGCGCAGGCTGCGCCACAGCCAGGGGACGGGGCACAAGATCGCCTGCTAAGAAAGGGATCTGCGGGAGAGCTTCGAGAAGCCGTCCTGGAGCTGGGCTATGTACCAAGATGCCGGCCAGTTGAAAAAAAGCTATTCCTTCAACTTCTGACTGGATGCATATTGCAAGAAGCAAACGGTTCGGCCCAATCCAAATGTATTAAAGTATTATACACAGCTCAAAAATTACAAAAGGATAAGTCAAAACCGTTCCGTCTCTGCTGGGAAAAATACATGTGCAGGAGCCGGTCCGTCTTCAACATTGAAATCAACAGGGAATCTAAACGTTACCCCGTATATTAAATTCACTCGTCAACTGATCAATGTACGCGTTCCCTTAATCCATGTCCATTTGCTCTCCGAGCCAAGGAAAGAACTAGGAGGTATGAAAATACCGTACCAACGTAACCTCTCCAAATAAAAGGAAATATATCAGCGACGAATCAAAGGTTTAAGGGGATATATGTCCGAATCACAAAACATCAGCCGGGGAAAAAGGGGGGAATTCGCATGAGCAGGGGGGAATGCTATCCAAATTTTACAGGTAGAGAGGGAAGAAACGAAAAGAACTCCACGGTGCCCATGCAGGATATAATGACGAACAGGGAAATGGGAATATAGCGGACTCGTGGGGAAATATATCGTGTGAAAGCCATGATGATATGCACAGAAAGGAATATAGAAAGGGGGGTGGGTAACACGATGCCTGTATTTATAGGCAAGGCCAAAGTAGAAGGTAGGTAAAGAGGAAAGGGTGGCTTGATTGCCTAACATATTGAGTGTGTCCGTCATTAATTCATCTCATCAAATTCAATCCAAGAAATCGGTTTAGGGTATCATGCGCTTGGCTTGTGTCTGCCGAAGGTAATGCCTTCGTCACTAGAGTCGTCATCTTCATCCTCATCGTCGCCGTGATACCTTTGGTCATCATCATTTGTTGCCACAGGCGCTAAGTCGATAGTTTGCGCTTTGCTACCGACAAAAGTACCCTTGATGAAATCGTCTGTTACAGTATCGCCAGTTCGAAGCATAGGGTGCACAGTTGGACAAGGACATGCGCCGGAGTCTTTATCTCGTTTATTTGAGAACTCGCGTTCAGCGAGATAGGTGTTGACGGTCTCAGCACACAGTGAAGAAGCGCCAGAAACGACTGACGGGATGCTAGGGTGTGACGGGCAGTGTGACATTTCACTGTTGTAGTCATCCATCGACGAGGAGGACATGGTAATTGCCGATGGAAGTGACGTTATTGGCCTCTCGTACATAAAAGGCTCGTCTTCGTAGTGCTCTGGCTCCAATGAGCCGATATAATGCTCTGGCGAAGTGTGAATGTGGAAATCGTCTTTGTCGGTGTTAACGATAGTGGCGGTATCTTGGCCTAAATGATGATGAGGGGCTGTTGAGTCGATGTTACGGAAAAGAAAATCGCGATGCAAAGGGGCAGGCGGTGGTCCAATTGGATCTACGTCACGTCGCAGCTGGTGGGACTTACTCCGTCTGTGAATGGTGAACTTCGGTGGGGCCTGAGGCGGCGGTGAAGTATTCGGCTCGAGCGAAAGATCGGGAGGGTTGACTTGACCGGTAGCGGACGCAGCGGATACGGCGACGCTGGGCGTAGAGTGACAGTCCCCTTCAAAGACAAGGTCTGACGATGGAGAGTGCTCATTTCGTCTATCTCGAAGCTGTAAGCTCCTGACAAGCTTGTTCTTAGCTCCTCCAAACAAGTTTATACCGCCAGCAGACGAGGGAAGAGACTCGCTTCCATTGGATAGACCGTGTGGGCCAATGAAAAATGAGGTTTCCAAGTTAGTGGGACGGATAGTTTTTATTGAGCCAGCGCTTGAAAGCGTAGAAATGGTGCGTGCAGGCAGATCAGGACGAGGCTCCTGGATGGGCGAGCAGTTCATAGAGGTTGGCGCGGTTCTCGCGGTTGCGACACGACCGAAGTAATCGGGATGCTTGATATCAGACTGTAAGTCAGGGCCCACAAGCAGGCTCCGCGATAGAGGATGCTCGCCGTCCCGGCTTGCTTTGGGGGTGCGAGTGATCTCTTCGTCGCCCCGAAGACTAGTCCTTCTCAGTTCCCGAATGATATCTTTGCCGATCGTCAAACTGCTAGCTGATGAGGCGGATTGGGAGGTATCGATCGAGGCAGCGGAGCTAGGTGCGCGTCTGCGACCAAATATGTTGCCGCTCCATTTGACAACGTTGGATCTTACCCTTTCGATGAAAGGCATCTTAGTGACGGCGCGAATAACGTCGTCATTTGAAACTTCAATTTTCTTGCCCTTGCTCTGGTAACCTGGGTCAGTGTCCTCTATCCAGGCCTTTGGATCCTGGATATCCCTGACAATCCATGGGTGATGCTTGATTCCCTTTAGAGAGATACGTTTAGTTGGGTCTTTGGTCAAAAGACGATGAAGAAGATCCCGCAGCTCGTCATCAACGCGTTCGTAAGCAAGTTCATTCTCGGCCCTTGTATCGTAGCTCTTGGTCGGAGATGTCGAGTTGTGAGAGCGGCCGCTAGATGCTTTATCGTTGTTCACGACCGCTTTGAGCCTCTTGCTCGGAATAAAGACGTCATGCCTGACAATATTTTGAAAGAGGCTAAACTCGTCGTCTGCCACGAAGGGTAGCCTTCCATAGACCATTCCGTAGAGTGTCACGCCAAGCGCCCACACGTCTATTGCACCAGTGATCTTAGGGTCTTTGCCGATTGTGGCTTCGAATTCGTTCCCGGTGTAGCAAAGCTCTGGCGCATAGAAAGCTGGCGTCCCAACGGTCTTGGATAACTCTCTGGCGTCATCGAGCTCAGTGGCGTCAGTCTCCCCTACCTGCTCCTCGTCCTCATCTCTGATCGGACGCCCAAGATACGAGACTCCAAAGTCGGATATCTTCACTCGATGATTACCTGTAACGAGTAAGTTGGCAGGCTTGATGTCTCTATGGATAATCCCTTGGTAATGTAGATACTCGAGGCCTAAGACGGCATCCCGAAAAGCAGAGCGGGTTTCATTCAAAGTCAGACACGGTACATATCCCGTGTCATCATCGTCAGAGAACCAGTCCGATTCGTTCTGAAAGGCGACGTGGCTCGATGCATTGCTGTATCGTCGGGGGAAAATAGTATCTGAGGTGTATCCGCTATATTGATTACTATCGCCAACATATGCCGCCATTTCCCGCATGCGCCTGTCGAACTCGCCCGTCGAAACGACCGACAGTTGCGGTGATACCTGGAGCTCAGGGGTATCTTGCGAATGCAGGGACGAGGCGGTCGGGAACTTAGAGATGGGAGGGTATTCAGAGTCGACATCATCATCCGACTCGGCTCCATGCTCTAAGCTCCAGCCGGAAACCCCGATGGCTTGGGTACCTTTGGTCGTCTGACGTTGACGCAGGGCTTCTATATGTCGTCGATGCAACTGAGCATTTTGCACAAATTGATGACTACTCTCGACGAAAGAAAGAGATTCGGGAATACCTCTTTTTTCACGATCAAGTCTCTGCTTGTCCACCAAAACGATCTCCTTCAGCCCCTTCTTTCGCCATGATATTTCGCCGTTTTCGATGTATTCCAGCACGAGATACACCTTCTGCTGGTTGGGGTCATCGATGACCTCGAGAAGGCTTACGACATTGGGGTGGCGAGCTTTCTTGAGGATTGCAACTTCTTTCTTGACTTTGTCTTCTGGGTTTCCTAGTTTGCCGAGGCGACGACGCTTAGAGTAGCGTTGTACAATCTTGATGGCGACAGACTGGGCGCTCTTGAGGTGGCGACCTAATTTGACTTTGCCATGCTCACCACGCCCGAGCTCCTCAAGGATCTCGTAATCGTTAATTAGCTTGTTGCCAGTGAGCTCGTGGCGGTCGACTTCAACTGTGTGTGTCCTACAATCGATGGCAAAAGAGTCATTATTTCAAAACAAAACTTTGATAGAAGGGGGAATGAAAGAAAACGCTGGTTACATACTCTTTCGGCTCTTGCATGTGGGTGCGATGCAGGTGAGCGCCGGCATTGCCATCTTCAGACCCGATGGAGGGGGATGTGCGTGGTGTCCGTGAAGAGAAGAGACCCGGACTGGATATGGGCGTGTTGCCGACGGTGCGCGAGTTTGGCGATGCATTTTGGTCCCGAGACCAGGGAGTGGTAGGTTGCGGGAAGGAAAAATCGGCAGTATGTGAAGGATACGAGCTGCGTGTGCGCAAGGTCGGCGACTTGTAGGGAGCAGGGTGTATCTGTTGCTGTAGCATAGCATACGACTGATTTGGGTAGACGGGGAGGTCGTGGGAAGGCCCGCGGATGGTGGCGCGAGGGGCGACCATCGGGATTTCGGCCAGCGGGCTCAACGAAGGAGCATTGCTGGTTTCAGCAGATTGTTTGGGAGTGCTTGCGGACTGTGGACAGACATCGGAAGCGGATATCGAGGAAGAGGTTGGAATCGAGCTGTGGTGAGGGCCTGCCTCACTGCTGGCTGGGTCGACCAGGGACGGGAGCGAGCTCGAGGAAGTATTGGTCGAGGAGTCGCGAGAAGTGCTGGGAGAATGAGGGCTGTAGGGAAAGAGGTGAAGTTTCTGAGCAAAGGACCGTCGTTCATCTGGCCGGCTGTCGTTAGGATTGCTCTTCTGGCGGGTCAGGGTGTTGGAGGTCTGTCTGGAGAGCAGGCCGGCCGACATCCAGGAGAGCCTCGACGATTCAGCTTCGACGGGCTCCAACGTGGGATCCGGGACCTGCTGCTCGCGCCTCTCATGGCGAGAATGGAGGGTCGAGCGGGTCCGCCGGGGTTTCCCCTTATCGTCCGCCTCCTCGACCGACTTCTTGGAACTGTGCCTGGAGTGCGAGTCCATCGGCAATATCGTCCTCTGCGAATTGTGGTGGGTCTAAGGACCAATTTGCCCCCGACGACGACGGAATGAAGTGATGTCGCCAAAAGGACGGCGACGGACGAAAAGAGAGGGAGTAGGAAAGGAAAGGAAGGAAAATGAAGCCAATTCGAGAGGTGAGTCTTGCGACATGCACCGTAAAATCTTGGTTTACCGGGGGTGGGAGGTGGTGATGTCCGTAGCCCGCATCGCTGGGTTGTGTGAATGAACGACCTTAGATAGAGGGCGGAGAATCAGTCGCCATGGCCTCCACTTTCCCGCAAGACGACAAGATGGTGAAAGTGAAGACCAGAAGAGGACGAGGGCCGCCGCTTTCTGTATGTCTTGACAGCCGTCCGGAGGAGCTCTCGCCCGTTGCGCAGTGGATTGTGTGTAGGAGCGGTGTCGCCAACGAAGGAGGCTCTCTCTCTGTCCCTTCGCTATACCTGAGCGTCAGTTCTCCTTATCTCTCGGTTCTCCTCGGTCTGTGTATGTCTGTTTATCTCGCTGAAGGTTGCTATTCGCTGTCCGCTATTCGTTGGGCGTGCAGGCGTGCAGGGTGCCGTAGCACACGATCAAGCCGTGAGTGGTCGACGGGACGGCACCAGTATATATAATTCGGGGTGCCTGAGGGGCTCTCGCGCGGACGATCGAGATTGAGCGCTCGTCACTGGAGCAGAGGCCGCTGGGAGTGCGCTGCAGACAGACGGGCGACGACGAGAGGACGGACGGGCGACGGGGAGAGAGAGCGAGAACGGCGTAAATAACTTGACCTTTCGCTGGTTTCGCTGGCGGGGGACCGGTGGCGCGCTAGGCCGCGTGGGGACTAGCGCGTATCTGCGTACGGTGGATACCGGTACGGACCATACGCCGTGACGATACGTACGGCCGCATACCGACAGTAGATATACAGTACAGTAGATATGATAGACAGTACGGAGTAGATATAGATGCACCGTGGATGGACAAGGACTCCGTCTCGCGTAGCTGTGCGACTCGAGCACTGACGACGGCTGGCAACTGCTGCGGTCCTGGTCTAGCCCGGAGCTCCCCCGTCCAGAGCTCGCCAGGCAGCGGCCCGCGCCCATGCCTGTGTGCCACCTCCATCCATAGCATCAAATTGTAGACATACAGCGGTTATCTTGATACTCTACTACTCAGTACGCTGCAAGGATGACGCTGTAGGTCTTTCTGATATCGACAGGTTAGACTTCCCCGTGCTGGACTGTGTTCCCGTTCTGCTTGCTCGCCAATAAAGATCTCTCGAAGAAAGGCAGAACGCGAGATAGGAAACAAGAGACAGGCTGGCTGCTTTTGCAATTCCTGCTCGTGTTCGACGCTATCTCCTTCATCTTTCGCATCAAACCTAACGCATCACCCCCCAACCTGGCCTGAACCACTCATCAGAAACTCAACAGGACGCTGCTCCCGGCGCGATGGGAAGGTCGACCTGCCCGGGAAGATAGCTAATTTGCTTGGGCAGGAAAAAGAAACCCAGGCAATCGCACACAGGAAAAAGAAATCTAGCAGAAGCAAAATGCTCCCTCTTCAGGACGAAGGGCGGTGACTTGCATTCGACCAGCGGCATTTCCTGCCTTCTGCGTACGGAGTAATTATTCTCCCTCGCTTCATCTGCCTCTCGCAAGAAGGTTAGCAGGGGGGCCTGATGCTCTTCCCCATCGAGCGTCGTGCAGCAACACTACGCGGGCTGCATTAGATATCCCAAACCAACAGGACTCCATCCCTCCTTGGGCAGCAGCACGCCTGCTTTGCTGCCAAACCGCGAGGAAGACGACGACTGACATGAGATAGCGCGAGCCCCTCGAACACATGGACCAAAGAGTTAGTATGGGTAGATTAAGATAGCATTCTTGCCCTGGCCAATTGTGCGACGCAGCCAACTCGTCGCTGCAAAGACTCAGGCCAAGCCGTCCTGGTGGTGGGGGCGGCCAACGAAGGCCCAAGCACCCCCATATCTCTGGCATCGTTGAGGTATCTTTCTTAGTGGCAGCACCGGCGCAGGAGGTGAGGGAAAAACCCGAGAGAAGGGCGAGCTGCAAGGATCGAGCTGATCGTTCTCGTCTCTTTCTTCCTTTCTCTCTCGCCCTTGACAAGCTAGCCAACTCAGAGCTAGCTGGAGGGACGGGCGTTGGAGATCGACTTCACACTTGAAACAAGCCTCCCGCTCGGATTCATACTAATATTATCGCGACTACTATAATGCTCGCCGATATAGAACTTAATAAGGTTATGATTTCTTTACTCAAAGATGAATGTGCAGAGGATGGTCAATGTCGACCATGCGGGCGAAGCCAGGATTCCATTTTATAACAACCTTCATCGGCATATACTTTACCTTTCACCAGCCAGAGCGCCTTTTTTAATGGCCTCCGTGAGGTGCTTTTTGATGTTTGTCCGTCTGCCTGTCGACCAGCTCCGCCGCTAGCCAGCCTTGCTTGACAGCGATAGCGACGCGACGACAGCGACGACGCTTGCGATCCTGATCGTGGACCATTCAGAACTATCGTTTCTCATGCAGTGCCAGGGTATCATGCTTCGGGAGATCTCCGTCTCATCATGAACAAGGGCGGCACAGCATAGCGCACGTATCAAAATACCAGCGCTGGGGATACGCTGCAGCCAACCAGAAAATGATAATTACCGCTAAACAGGACAGCCTCTGGCATCCGCCATGTTTTCTATCACATCCCTTTCCCAAAGCTTGCCCTTCGAGTATCCGTGGATTCATACCTTCGCCATACGTGTATGTAAGGATACCCGCTTCAACGATTACAGAGTCGTTTTAGCATTTCTTTTTGGGCAGCTCAGCCGCCACAGCTTGAATTTCTTTTTCTCTGGGTTGTTCGAAAGGGTATGGGTGTTTTTCACCAGATCCCGGTATCTTGGTCTTCTGGTTGGCACATCCGCTGTCTGCCCGTTAGACCCTCGTCATAGGCCCACCACTGGGTACAGTAGTGACAAGGAGGATGCGAGAACAGAGAACGACTCCCAATATAGGCTGATATGCTGCTCTGTAGCAACCAGCCAAAGCAAAGACGTCTGTGTCCGTCCAACCCCGTAAAGATAGTCTTCCGAGAGCACGTCCCGTACGACCAGAGGTAGAAAAGGAGCTATAACTATTGTTGTTGCGGAGTAAGCCGAGGGCCTCCTCACCTCTCCCCTTGGGTCTTGGTCTTTGTATTAGCCGCAAATTCGCTTATGCTGTGAAAAGGGGGGTCGTGCCTCCAGCGTGATTACCTCCAGCTGCAGGCCGATAATAGTTGTATGCCCAGCACTATCAAAAGCTAATATCACGACTGTCATACACAAAAACTGCACATTTGCTGTGGCACCTAGCCGGATATCGGATGGTGGGTTGTTTTGCCCCGATGGGTTTAACATTCATCATCTCAAGTTTTGATTCATGATAATATCTCCGAGGACTGGAGGGGGGGGAGCATCTGGCTGATCTGGCTATGCCATCGTCGTGGAAACAGTCCTGGTGGAACACACAACGTTGCGGTTTGTAGACCCGTGGAGATACTAGAAGACACTTCCATCAGAGACGGCTTTAAGACCCCGTTTCCGTTCACACGACGATCTGCCCTTCTGCTCGCCCTCGGAGGGGGTACCAGGGAAAAGAAAAGGCCATCCTCGAACCCTTTTTGCTGCTTCCCGGGCTCACAACATCAGAATACAACCCATTTATTTCATCGACTTCGACTATGTCGCATGACTTGTGGAAAGGTTCAAGGATAGATCCTTGAACAAAGGGGCATCCGTCGTCCGCCAGTCAGATCTCGAGACTGAGACGTATGCTCGGGCCCTGGATCAAAGGTTCCTTGAAATTCTTCACAGCTTTTGACAGAGGCAATATAGGGACGCATGGAGATCTTGTCATATGGCCGTCCCTATCTCTGCCAGCCTTACCAGTAGGCTTCGAAGGGTGACAGTATTATCGTCATTATTCGTCACGAGCTGAAGCAAAGTCAAGTTCACGTTCGGCCATCCTGGTTCAACCCTCACCATATGCACGCGCTGCCCTTGCATGAGCATTAACTAACTACTGCAACGATATGCAAGGTCTGGGCGTGTGGGCGCGGCACGGGAAGCCACCCTTTGGTTTCGCCTCCCCTTTCCCCCGGAAGGGAGGAGGAACCAGTAATGGCGAAATGGAAGACGGATGCTGCTTGACGGATGATCGGAATCACGGATCTTAAACAACCACAACCCCATCCAAATACGAAGTCCTCGTCCGGGAGTCGTCACGAACTGCAATATCGAGGAAGTTCGACAGGCGCCGCAACCAAGAAGATCGATCTCCGCAGTTCACACGGTATCTTTCGTCCCAAAGGATTGCTGCAGGGCTTCTTCCTCTCAGTCCTTCATCCCGATTTTTTTTATTTCTTTTTTTTTCAGCTTATTCGCTTCTACTTCGCTGGTTCCCGACCTCGACCTCTCATGATAGGACGAGATGTGAGCAGACTGTATAAGCTTCCTCCATCTCTGCCTTCTATCCGCAGTTAGATCTCTGATTTCACTAAGCCAAAGTCACACTTTTAATAACATGACTTCGGACCTGCAGAGAGAAGAAACACAAGCTGAAAGCGCGGTTTCTTGCAGGTGGGCATCTCCCGTCCCCCCATTATCAGGTAAAGAAAGTTGCGTACGACGTCAGCGTGCATCTGTGGCGACATGAACGTGTGTGTGATGGAGCCCTGCAGGGCATTTTTGGAGTCTTTCGCCGGACGAGAAGTATCCGGACCGATAAATCAGATTCATTGTTAATGAATCAGGCTGTAACAGTAGACCTCGCCCATTCGCAGGCAATGTACTTGTCCCTCAAGCGCATTTCATGTTAAGCACTTGCGGATCGAAATAAAACTGCAACGAGCAAATAACTATAAATCTTATTCAGGCTAATATATTAGTCCAGAGTAAATATAGACGGCCTTTTGAGCAGTATATACTTCCCACTCCATCCAATCAGGCGTAAATTCGTCTGATGCGCAGAGGCTATGATTTGGAAAGGTAGCAGTCTCAAGAAATGTCAGACTTTCTTATAGATATATACCACCCAAATCTGAAGCATCGAGACCAAACATCTTTGAAAGAAACAAATACCCAATATATATAATACAAAAGAAACTAAGACGCCGCCTGTGTATTCCAACATTCCGATCTCAAAGCAGACGAGCTCTATCAAACAAAATTCTAGAAGACACTCTAATATATCTAGGAAATGACCATATTATTATGTAAAGCAGTAAAAACCAGCGCCATAAGAAGCGAAGATCCGATATACTCCAGAAATAATCGACGTGATCTGGAAAACATGGAATCTATGAAACGGCTTGTCAGACTCGTGTTCAGTTATCACTAGAATCAAAGTGCGCATACCCATATCCCCTTTAATCTCCTCAGCACTACTGTACTGCTCCATCCAGCACTTTGTCATCACCACGCCCAAATTTCCGAATTTGGTGGTATCAGGAAATGTTCGTGCCATAAAGAGGGTGTAAATCTCTCCGTTCGTTTTATCAGCATGCAATCTCTCTCCGACGGTCATCTCATGTAATAGTGTGCCGAGTGCGAAAAGGTCATCTCTCTCATCCGACTTATCATCTCGCCGTTCCTCGAGAGTTTGTGGTCGACTGTATCTAGTTCCAGTGGCAACGAGAGGTTCTGAGCCGTCAATCATCGATCCACAAAAGTCTGCCAACGCAAGAGAACCATCCTCTTGGATTAGAAAGTTGTTAACACTTAAGTCGCAGTGACAGACCCCTTTCGAATGGATGTATCTGATAGCTTCTACAGCCTGTATTGGCCATCTTGGAATCGCATGTTTTGTTAGCCATGCGGTAGTATATATATAAGACCGGTTGTAGAATGAGCTGTAAAGTCACTTACTCCATTCTTTCCTCGGGAAAGTTGTGCAAAGCAAGATTTTCGGCCAGACTGCCAGCGGGTAAAAACTCGAGGGCTAGGCCGCGCCCACAAGCTGAATCAAATTTTCCGAAGTATTTGAGAATATATGGATGTGAGCCCAGGCGTTCATAGATCTTCCTCTCAATGATTTCGCCGCCCCCCGGCTGGTCACAGACCTTCAATGCAACATTGGTATTCTTCACCATGAAAACTTGGGAAAAGAGACCAAGGCCGGCAAGTCCATACTGGGCTCGGGTAGCGGTCGCAAGGATATGACCTGGGTCACCCATCACTTAGATCTCAGCTTGGTCCATTAAAAGTGATAAACAATTCATTGAGAGCCCCCAGTAGAGCGTGTAGTCTCGACTTTTCGAAGGCCAAGCCAGGTGGTGGTTAGTGACATTTAAAGGGTATTACATGATCAAGCCAAAGGCAAGTTAATGAAAGGAAGGACATCATGTGACCCACAGACCCCATATCATCGCCTCCTCCCCCAGACCCCTCTATATAATAGCAATATATAGTCTTATTTAATATACTACTACTAATACGCGTTCCCTTAGTACTTCTATAGTTCTTTATATTCTATATATTCTTCTTATACTAGCTAATATATATATTCCCCTTTTTAATAACTCTTTTATAATATCTATAATCTCTACTACTTTAAAGATATATTCTTAATAAACTAATCTAATAATACTCTACTCTATTTATAATCTCTTCTAGTATAGCTCTATTTATATCTACTCTACTTAATTATATTTATACTCTAGAGATTTAAATTATAAATATTAATATTATTACTACTACTATTATTACTATACTACTATTTTTTTCTTCTTTATTATTTTTAATTAGAATAATTCTATATATTAAATTTATAAATAAATTAATTAAAATTAAGCTATATAAATTAAATATATATAATAATAACTCTAATATCTACTTTTAATACTTTAATATTAATAACTAGTTTTAAAAGTAATATATTTAATTTAATAAATTTTATATTATTTATATTATTAATTATTTTATCTCTATTCTATATTAAAGAGTATAATATATATAATTTTATAAAAGATTTTTAAAATTTAATTAAAAAATAATTATACTATATTAAACTTTATTTTAAATATTAAAATAAAGTTTATTTATTTTTAAATATATTTTAAAAACTTTATTCTTTTTTTTATATTAAATTTAAAATTTTTATTATAGATTTTAATTAGAATAATACTACTATAATTAGTATATATATACTATAATATATTATATATAACTATATAATTATTTTATATATTTGCCTTTAACTAGAACTATTAATCAATAACTCTATACTATAAAATTATATATTATATAATATATTATTATAGTTATACTTAAATTAATAATATATATATTATATTAGTAGTATATTTTTAATTTCAATTTAAAATTTTTATATTATTAATAGAATATTCTAGCAAAGTTCTCTATTATATTTAGTTATATTTCTTTCTTTAAATATTAGAGATCTATAATATTTTATTAGAATACTTTCTACTCTAATTAATTATATTATTAATTATTATTTTATTTTTTTAGCTTCTATAATACTATAGTACTATTAAATTAATTAATTTTATTAAGTTTAGTATTAGAGTATATATTATATTATATTAGATCTAGTTATATTATAAGCTATCTAGCCTCTACTTTATTAAAGATAAATAAATAGTACTTCTATAACTTCTATTTAGTTATATTTTTATAAATTTAGATAGTTATTCTTCCTAATATAGTATAATATAATATAATATAATATAACTAGTAATAGTCTATTATAAAATAACTATAATTTAAGTACTATCTAATACTAACTAATAAAATATACTTAAGTTCTTCAAACCCCTATTAGGAGTTCGACTTCTACCTCTTATTCTACCCTTAGCTAATTATTTTAAAGATTATTTTAAAACCCTCTCTACTTTACTAGTACTACCTTATCTATTAGCTCTAAAAAAACCACTAAGAAAGTATAGACCTCTACCGCCGACTCTACTATTCTATACTATAATATCTATATTTAGTATAAATAATAAGAGCTATAGTATTAGCTTATTTAGTAATAGTAGTCTACTATCCCTATAGAATACTAGTAGCCTTATAGATAGATCTATATTAAAGATTCTAAAAATATTGTTAAGAGTATTATTAACTACTTTATTCCCTTTAAAGGTATCTTTATCTAAATCTAGCCTTTATTTTATATAGCTATATTATACTAATCTAGCTAATATATATCTATAGTATCTCTTTTTACTATAATAGACTATTAGCAACTCTTACTAGTACTAATAAGATATAGTATCTATAAGTACTTTATTATTATAAAGAGGCTCTACTATCCTCTAGTTAGATTTGATTAGAATATATAAGTAAATATCTATATATATTATTAAGCTATATTACTACTATAATAACCTTAATTCTAATTTAGTAGTTAAGTTATATTTTATAGTATTATCCCCTAATAATACTTCTAGAGCTTAAGGTATAGTTATTATAATACTAGAGAGTTAGTATATAAAGGACTAGCAAAAGTTAGAGGATATCTTTAAGAATAAGATATTACTAAAGTCCTTTATATTAAACTAGAAGGGCTATCTAGAGTTCTATTATATTAAACTATTAAGTAGAACTACTTTTAAAGGTATTAATATAATATTCCTTATAGTATCTATAATTTAGAAAGTAGAGCTTTAGATATAGACTCTAGCTAAGTAACTACGCGATAGAGTAGAGGAATTATAAAAATATAAAGAATAAGTATATAAGTACGAGGAGAATCTATAGTAGAAATATTAAAATCTAGATAGAATTTATAAATATATTAAAGTAGATAAGGATACTATACTAGGGCTTAAGAGTAAATTATAACGGCGTATAGATAAGCTATATTAGTATAAAAAATATACTAAAGAGTATAAGGAAGAATTATATCTAGAGAATATTAAACTAGATTACCTATAATAGATAGACTACTTATAAGATAGACGCGAGAGTACTTTAGCTTTAAGAGTTAATAGTATATCTCTAGAGTAACGATAACTTTTATCTCTACTATTACTATATTAATTATCTAGCTAATTCTAATAATCTCGCGCAGATTTTAGTTATAATAATAATCTATATAATAAGCTTAAGGGCTTTATTAAGACCTTAAAGCTAAAAGGTTTTTAAGATATAATATATTCTACTATATCGTCTAGAGATAGATCTAACTAATTCGATTATAACTATAGTATATTAAGAGGTATAGAGTCTCTATCTATAGTACTCTATCCTTATAATTAATATAATAGATTTCTATAGAACCGCTATAATAGATTCTATAGAATAAATAACTACCTATATAACTTTTTTAAGCTATAGAATATTATATTCTATAATTTGAATAAATCTAATATTTTAACCTTTATTAGTTATCTCTATTATTTATAATATATTAAAGGATCTAAGGCTATTCTATAGATATTACCCCTCTACTTAAAAGGCTATATACTAGAATAGTATATAGATCTCTCTAAGGAAAAGTAGATAATAATATATTACTTATTATTTATTTGGTTATAAGAGCTATAGACTAAGTTTAAGTTATCTATATTATTAGTATATAGAAAAGCTACCGCGCTTACCTTCTTCTTTATAAAAGAGGATAATCTACTATTATTAGTATATATCTCTAAGAAAATTATATTATTATATATATTAGAAATAAATAATTCTAATACTATAAACTATATAATATAGAAGAGTATTAATATAAGTTTTATTTTTATTATATCTATAGTAAAGGAAGAGAGTTTAAATATCTTCTATAAATAACTTAAGGTAAATAAGTCTATAGCTTAAAAAATATATATAGATAAATTATAGTATTGATACTATAAGCTTAAAGACTTTAAAGATAAAAAGTCTAATTATATATTTATAGCTAATAATAACTATTAAAATATATATAATAATAATCGCTAAGGCGGTTACTATAACTAAAACTATAATAATAATAGATATAATAAAAGGGCTTATAACTATAATAGTTAAGATAACTATAATAGTTAAAACAACTATAATAGAAAATAATATAATTTTACTAAGTATAATAATAATAGTAACGGCGCTAAGTAGAACTAGCTATACTAGTTAAAATATAATAGAAATAGAGACTATTTATATAATATATTAATAGAAAATAATATACCTAAATCTATTCTAGTATATAATATTATACTATAAAAGAATATCTATTTAGATAAATTATCTTTAAATACCGATAATATCTAATTAGGTCTATTAAAAAACTAATTTCCCTAATAGAATAAAAGAGCTCTATTAGGGACAAATAGTAGCGATATTAACCCTTTAGTATATCAAGCCCTTATTCTATTAAGTTTATTTATTTTACTATACTCTATAATACTACTTTACCTTTATATATATATATTAATATCGGTGTATCTATAACTATTATATTTAAAATATATCTTACTATATACTTCTCTTCTACTTAATAATATACTATAGCTAAAGTTATACTAAAGTTCTTCTATAAACTATATATTATAATAATATCCGCCGCTACTATATATTTATTTTTTTATAATATAGTTAATATTTTATTTTATATAATAGTAAGCTATTTTATTATTCTAGAAGTACTATATAATATTCTATTAGATATAGATATATTAAAGCTAGCCGGAGTAGTTATTAATCTATCTATTAATATAGTTTAGCTATTATCTACTACTTATTTTTATTATATTATTTCTATATCTACTATATATTTATATTTAGATATATTATTAATACTTATCTTATTCGATATAATAGAAGTATTAGTTAAATATTATTCTATTTATATTACTAAGTTACTTATTATATAATTTGGGGCAGATATAGCTATTTCTTGTTCCTCTAAAAAATCTATATAGCTAGATATCCTCTAGTAGCTACTCTCTACCTTAATATAGAAGGGAGATACCTTTATTTTATTACTATATATAGTTATCGATTTATCTATATCTTACTTGCCTTTTACTAACTTTAGTAGTATACTACTATATATTATAAAGGGTTATCTACTTAAATATATTAAGGTACTTAATATTATATTAATATATACTTTTAAGGAATTAGTATATCTAGTTAGTAATATTATAGATTTAGAAGAATAAGCTACTAAACTAATAATATAATTAAATAATATAAATATAAACTTTAATCTTTTTATTATTCTATTATTAGAAGCTATAACGCTAGTAGACAATACTAATATATTTAAAGATTTTAGTAATAATTTTATATAATAGATTAGAGAAGTTCTCTATAATAATACTATATTATTTAACTCTACCTTTAGGAAGTTTAATAACGATATAAAAATATCTATCCTCTAGATTAATAATAATCTTACTAAATTCTAGTATTCTATATATAAATTAATATTAAAGGACTAAGCGACTATAGATAGTATCTTAGACTCTCTTCTATAAAGAGGTTAGATTAAGAAAGTATCTATAAATAATTATACTTCTATTATATTACTAGCCTTTATAGTCTAATAAAATAGCAAACTATATATTATTATTAATTTATAGAAGGTTAATATAAAGCTATATCTAAATATATATCTACTATTTTGCTAAGATAATATTCTTAATATACTTAGAGATATAGTAGTTTTTTTATTACTTAATATTTACTATAGATTTTTTTAATAACTAGTAGAGAAATATAATAAGTAGAAGTTTACTTTTATAATCTAGTATAGAGATCTTAAGAGGTTTATAGTATTAATAATAGATTTTACTATATATCTAGCTTACTTTTAGAATTAAATAGATAGTATCTTAGCTATATATTTATAGATATTTATTTTATATTATATTAATAATATTATTATATACTTACGCTTAGTATAATAATATATCTCCTATTTATAGAAGATACTTAGCTTACTATATTATATAGATATTATACTTTCTTTACTAAAGTATTATTTTAGTTATAAATTAGTAGATTTACTAGATTATATTATATCTTGGCTTAATATTATTATATAATATTAGAAAGTTAAGGTTATTACCAATCTCTCCTTTTCTTACTTACTAGCGGATCTAGAGATTAGTATTAGACTTTTTAGATATTATAGATAGTTTGTACCCTTCTTTAATATAATATCTACCCCTCTAATCAAATTAAAGATATATCTATTTAAAACTATACTAATAAAAGGATAAGTATATTATAACTTTATATTATATATATTACTACTATAAGGGGATTCTACTATTAATAAAGTATCTACTTTTATTAAAAAAATCTAGAAAGTCTAGTAGTTGCTTAAATATTATCTTTTATTATCTTCTATTCTAAAGTATTCTAACTTTGCAAGTCTATTTATTCTATATATAGATAGCTCTAAGAGGTAGAGATTTAGTATTGCAATCTATTAACTAGATATAGATAGAGTTAAATATTCTATCCTTTTTATATCGAAGTTATTACTTAAAGCTAAATTAAATTATAGCACGACGGAATTAAAGTATACTACCTTAATCTAGATACTTATTAAGTTTCCGTAGTACTTTAATAATAGTAACTTTATAGTTATTACTAACTATTCTATACTTATTTTAGTATTCTAGATAAAAATAGTAGTAATAGATCGATAATTAGTAAGGCTAGATAACTAGATAATACTACTTACCTCCTTCTTTCCCTATATATATATAAAATATAGAAAAGGTATAAGCTACGCTAATATCAACACCCTATTATAAATTCTATACTATACTAATACTATCGATATTAGTTTAAATACTATAAAGGAGCTTACTAATTTGGTTACCTTATCTATTAATCTTCTCGCTAATATTACTTCTCTTTAGCTTAGTAATACTATTTTATAGAAGATTAAGGATATAATACTATAGAATCTAGCGTTTACTAAAATTTTGTAGAAAATAAAGAAGATAGACTAGCTATACCGCGGCTTTAATATCTAGAATAGTATCCTTTACTATAAAGGACTAGTATCTCTATATAAGTATATTTATATTCTAATAGTAATAGTAAAGGGGATATATAAGCTAGTATATAATAATAATAGTTATATAGATCTATAATATACTCTATTATTACTAATAACAAACTTTTTCCTTAATAAGGCTAGTTAATAGCTATAGAACTATATTCTAGCCTATTTAATCTATTATATAGTAAAGCTATAGAATATTAAGCTATTTAGAGATATAAGATCTATATTAGTTCTAGATAGGCTATTTGATATTCTCTTCTTCAACTTTATAGTAGAACTACTCTAAAGCAAAATAGTAAATATCTTTATAAATATAATTTTAATAGTAACTAATAAGTTTATTAAAGCTATTTACTTACTACTAGATCGTAATAATTAATCTATAGAATAATAGACTATAGTATTTTATAATAGTATATATTATAAATAGAGGCTACCTTATATAGTAATTTGTAACTATAACTCTAAATTTTTATTCTAACTATAGAAGTAAGTTCTTATAAATCTAAAGATAAATATATAGATTAATACTATATATAATACCCTAGTAAATAGATAAATAGAATATACTAATCTATTAGTAGAGATTATACTTCGCTATACTCTAGTTAAATATTATAAATTGGCGTAGAGCCCTCTATTACTAGAGATATAGCGCTTTATAAATTTAGCCTCTACTATATCAATCTCTATTTCTCCTTTCAAAGTTCTATTCAATACTAAATACTAGAACCTTCGTCTTATAATACGCTGAACTAGTATATATCTATAGCGAGTCTAATAATAGTTGATTGACTAACTAATAAGGCCTCTATCCGAAAGTATATAGTATAATATATAATAAAAAATATAGTATACTATATTACTAAAGGAGCTAAAGCTTAGTCGCTATTAGCGGCCTTCTTGATATAATTTACCAATTTAGCCTTAGAGATTCCTAGTATAAGTACAAGGAAGACTAGCGATACGCTCTAAGATATAGATATAGCTTTTATAGCTATATATTCCTTTAATAAAGCGATTATTACTAGTATAGTCTAGCTTAGATTAGTAAAACCTTTTATAAATTAATTATATATATTATATAGAGTAGTGTATATATTAATATAATTCGCCTAAGCTAACTAGTACTTAAAAAGTATAGTAATATAGAGATTCTTTTACTTCTAAAGATCTACTATAAAAGGTTAGTTAATAGTATTAAAACAAATTAAGATAATATACTATATAGTTATAGTAGTCTTAGTAGCTTCTTAGATACTATTATAGAAAGCTATTCTCTAATTATTATCCAGCTAACTATCGCGAGCCTCCTCTATAAGGAAATATAGAAGATTTAGAAATAGAAGAGCTATCTACTAGTAGCTAGAGGTAGTAATCTTAATAATTTTAAATTTGCCTTTATCACAACCTTTTAATATAATAACTTGTAATTTATTATTAGTAGCCTATTATTTAGCTATTTCCTTAACCTTTAGTTTAATAGAGATATTATATAGAGTAGATTTAATAGTCTATAGACGACTTTAGTTACCCTAATTAGAAGGTTCTAGAGTCGAGGGTAGGGAATTGATAACTATTTGATTAAGTAAAGTATCTACTTAGACCTTTAGTAAAATCTAGTTAAGGTAATAATTACTATAGTATAGTAGTATATTAGTAATATTATTAATTAGATCCGTAATTTACTATAACTTATTTATAGATTTTTTATAGTAAATACTAGTTAGTCTATTCTTTAGAGTAGTAACCTTAGTATATATATTAGAAAAGGTAGATATAGTATACTCTATAGTAGATATTAAGTAAGCCTTTACTATATTATACTTTTTCTACTTTAAGTTAAGTTTTTTATTTAGTTATAGATATCTTTCCTTTAGTAGATCGATATAATACTAAAGATCTATAATATAGTTTTACAGAACGCTTTAGATAGTCTAATAAGGGGGAA